>JACJUY010001551.1:97948-109624 GCA_014220935.1 Platorchestia sp. MABIK | reverse complement strand
GGGGGGGGGGGGGAGGAGAGGGTGTTACATGTGTTGTGTGCGTTGTGGCATCATGCGCGTTATAACGCATGTGTGCACATCCTATACACAAACTTTTTTTTTTCTTTTCAATTGCTCACCCATTGAAATAATTACGATATTATACTACGAACTTTATTTTTCTTCGCAATTTCTCACCATTGGGGTAGTTATTACGTCACCCATAATGGCATCTAAATCATTGAACTAGTAACTAAATATCCTTAAATAACGGCATTTTGTAAGCACAAATCTGAAATGGTTATCGAACAAGTTTTTGGAAATATTTTGTCCTCTTTTATCATTTTCATATGACAGAACATTGATTCGCTGCACGTAGCCAACACAACTGCCCGCCACAACCGCCGCTGCCGCGCTGACCTCGAGTAAGAAATTTCGGAGTTGTGCGGTGACCGCGTCCCTACACGCTGGTGCGACCCTGTCCGCTTATTTTCCTGAAATTTTCATGTGTAATACTTGTACCACGCTCCGTAGTGGTCGGTGAAATTAAATGTAGAAAATAGTTCTAAAATAAAATGGAGCATTAAACCAACTCTCCGTAGCGGGCCGTGGCATTAAACATAAAAAAATCTAACATTCATCCATCGCTTTGTAGTGGTCGTCAGTGAAATTAAACGTATAAAATACAGATAAAACAAAATCTAACATCTGTCCAGCGCTCCGTGGAAGTCCGTGAAATTAAACGTAGAAAATAAATAGATATAGAATAGAATTTGAGAAGCCAGGCAAGGGTCGCAGCTGACCTGAGGACCCTGGCGAGGTTGGAGGTAACGTCGGGGTCCTCCTTGAAGGCGGCGAGGAGGCGGCACACCTGCACCACCGCCCCCGCCTCTAGCAGCTTGGGGAAGGTGCGCTCACAGCTGCTCACGTGCCGCAGCGTCGCCGTCAGCTGCACCATCGCGTACCCCGTCTGCTCCGGCACTCGCCCTTTGTCCTCCATCTGGTAAGAAGTTTTCAAACAATTTAGAGTTACATACGAGTACCCTCATGCTCTTGAATTGTCCCCTTCCCTTTGTCCTCCATCCGATGCCAAGTTTGTGAACAATTTATTTATAGTTTCATACCATTATGCTCTAGAATTGTTCCTCGGTATTATGTGCATCTCGTTTAATGCACCGAGAAAAATTCCCGTCTGCTCCGACACTCTACCAATGTCCTCCATCTGATGCAAAAGAATAGAGGGATGAAAGTATTTCGTGAAATAAAGCAAAACAGTCGAAGAAGAAAGCAAGAAAGTAACAGATAGGCTAATGAAAGGACAGCAGTGAACCGCCAAAGTATAATCCGATGCCATGCTCCTGAATTGTTACTGGGTGCTATGTCCATCCCATTTACATAATGTACCGAGAAATTGTGTTGCGTTTGAAAGAGTTAAGAATATTCTGAAAACTGAACTTTTATTCTTTATATATGAAGTGTTCTTCGACTTTCGAAAGTGACTTTCTGCGAGCCCCTAATACGAAGGAATGTTTTCTGTAATTTCAATAAAATCGAAATATCATTACGTTGTAGTTCAAACCTGTGCTTACACGCGCCCGGAGAGTAAAAGTCATCAGGGGCTAAATGCTTTGGTGTCAAAGAATTCACGTCCATTTACAACATCGACAACGTAAAACACGTTAGTCTTGTCTTGAGCTGACGGCCCTGTCAGCATAACCTGTGGTCATGTGTCCTGCCCACCTCTACACGCCCGACACACCTGCTCACCCACCTGACCCCCTGCTGCCACAATCAGCTCACCCACAACTCACATGTGCTACACTACCCTCGCACAACTCTACTCCCAACCATCACTCCTCTTTAATAACCTCACATTCTGCGTGCGACGGTGGGTCACTCTTCTAAAGAACGAGATTTGTCGATGTTGAAGCTAGCTATGCTGTAATTCCCTCGTGCCTCTCCAAACCCACGTCCTCCCCTACCGTACCTCATTAACAATGATCATCATGTGGCCGTCCCTCATTAACAATGATCATCATGTGGCCGCACCTCATTAACAATGATCATCATGTGGAGGGTGAGGAGCTCGAGCACGCCCCGCGTCAGGAGGCGCGTGCAAAGGGCGCTGTTCATCGTCAGGAACTTGAGGGCGCCGTAGCCGTACACGGCCGCCTCGGGCGACTGCGCAGCAGGCAACAGCGTTAACAAACTGCAATTGAATCATTTTACGATGCATGAAGAAATGTTATCCCACGGTGCAATGAAAAAAAATTATCCCACGGTACAATGAAAAAAATTTATCCCACGGTACAATGAAAAAAATTTATCCCACGGTGCAATGAAAAAAATTTATCCCACGATACATGAAGAAAATTTATCCCACAACACCTAGAAATGTGAAGAAATCTAAACTTGTGAGTTTCTTCTCCGAGAGACTTGCTCGGCGAG
Source organism: Platorchestia sp. MABIK (assembly GCA_014220935.1). Taxonomy (NCBI): domain Eukaryota; kingdom Metazoa; phylum Arthropoda; class Malacostraca; order Amphipoda; family Talitridae; genus Platorchestia; species Platorchestia sp. MABIK. Next base: position 107,197 of record JACJUY010001551.1, on the reverse strand, counting down.
CGCAGAACATCGGCTCCCATCGATGGTGGCGGGGACATTTTGGTGTCAAGTCTCGCCTGCTAAAGGCAACTTCATCGTATGTTGTCGATGTAAGCAAAGACAAAAGAAGCTAAAAATTTCAGGGTTAATTCTTTTGACATTTGATACGCTTATAAGCTCTAGTGTGTTTAGGACTCCTTAACTACATAAAATGGGTTTCCAGGAGAGAACAAAGAAACAAACTATTTAGCACACAATGTAAAAGCGAGCAAGTTTTGCACAATTGCATTCCCACTCAAGTTTTTTGCGCGTAGAAACAAGGATAAAAAGAATTTCATGAAAAAGACAAAAAAGTAGAAAGTAATAGGTAGAACTAAAAAAAAGGCAAGTGTGAGCCGCAAAAATGTAATCTGAAACAAAAGAAAGAACTATTCTCTATCAACAATAGGAAGGACTAATTTCCAACTCGGGACTTCACCTCTTCCCTTGGGAGCGTTAATTCAGAAGGAATTTTCGGAAGAAGAAAAAGCATTTTTGACAATTGTGATCAGAAACAGGCTATTAATGGGCTTGTAGAATGTAACGGGATTGTAGAATGACAAAACATTCTCACAGTAATGATTCCTACAGCAATTCCTACAAACGAAGTCTCGTTTGTGAGTGGCAGAAGCAATAGCAACACATCCCTTCAGTTACGATTCCTACAAATAACGTCGCTGCCGTGAGTGGCAGAAGCAATAGCAACACATCCCTTCAGTTACGATTCCTACAAATAACGTCGCTGCCGTGAGTGGCAGAAGCAATAGCAACACATCCCTACAGTTACGATTCCTACAAATAACGTCGCTGCCGTGAGTGGCAGAAGCACCGCGCTGCCATACCTCGAGGGGCGACATGCGTCCCACGGCCTCCAGCAGGAGCCCCAGCAGCGGCCCCGACATGAAGAGATGGTCGTTGGCGTCGTCACGCGTCACTTTGAAGACGAGCTTCGTCACTGACGTCAAGTTGTTGCCGCTCACACGCAGCTGCACACAAGCACGCCTCGCGGTAATCAACACGTTTACCACGTGTTGGGCCACATGTGAACCCTCCGCTACATTGCCCATTCACGTGCCGGTATAACTGAAGGACATTTCATCTGTTTTGCAACCTTTCCAAAAAATTACTGGTATCGTACGAGGTTAAATGTATCGTGCAGTTGTATTTTTTATATGTCTTGTTCCCAAAAATAGAACGATCAAAATGTATACAAGCAGTGGAGGCGATTGCGCAATTCTGCTACTAACAACCTAACCAAATCAACCGTCCGCAACTTCGGAAACGTGGTGAACTTGATGGTAAACTTGATAACAAACCCACGGACACAAAGACAAATGTTAAAGTATTCAAGTTCGGAAAGATTGAAAATTTTGGTCACGAGTCTGAACAGAGGAACCCACAGCCTGTTCACAGAGAGAGAGGGAGCAACAAGGTGTAATACTCCTCGGGCGGCGATGGTATCATGCAGTGAAATGAGTTGAATTGTTTCTTTTTCTAATGGTACACCATTACTCAGGCGCGAATGACAACAAGAGCAACATATCAGACACAGACTCATCGATTCGCACGTCACGCCGTCTGACGCGTACAAAAGCACCATGTTGCACAACTCTAAAATAACCCATTACAACTGCTACTTTGTTCAGTGTACGGATGTGAAAATGATTTTGGAAGATATAGTTGAGAAACACTGTCGCAAGCAGCGTATGAAAAAATATGGTCTCGAGCTCAAAACACTGATCATATACTTCAGTGGATCAGCATCGCACCCCAACTTACTGTACAGTTCGAGTGTGATCACGAAGAGCCACGCTGAAATCTACAACGGAGAACTGGTTCCAGAAAATATTCCCGCTGCGCTAGGCCCGCCATTCTGATGAGTTCGTATGTTCGTGCGGGTGAAGTTCCCATCTAGCCCATATAAACTAATTTTATAAAATTAAGCATCTGATCTTCAGAGAACCAATTTATTGATCTGTCTAGTGGGCCCCTAGGTTACGTAAATTAGTTAAACATAATTGTTCAAATTAACAAAGCGTTTATGATAGGATGCCCCAGAAGTCCCTGAACATATTCGGGCCCACAAGTAGCTATGCTCAAATGTGTCCGTTGTACAAGACTTAAGAATCAATCCACTGCTGTATCACTTGAGGTAAATAAATTGTTCAACACGTTGACGGCAATACGACTCATCGGTGGGTCGTGCTGAAGATTTTCCTTCCGTGAAATGACCCATCGGTGGGTCGTTAGAAAAAATTTTCCCAGTTTTTTAAAATTAATGGTAGTTGATGGACCCAAATAATGTTTGGTATTCATAAAATATCTAACAACTTTTGAATTTAAATTTGAGTTGAAGACTGAACCTCAGTTTAATCCATGGCAGTCAACGTGTCAAATTGCTCAAAAATGTCACAGAGGCCACTGACGGCGAGCATGACGCGCGCCAGGGAGGCGAGGAGCTGGCCGTGCTCCCGGTCGACGAGGCGGAAGACGGTGCGCAGCACGGCGCTGCGGTGCCGGAAGTTGCGCTGCAGCAGCTGCTCCGCCTCCAGCAGGCGGTACAGCTTGTCCACCAGCTCTGAGATCACCGCGTCGCTCACATCTGCGGGGAGGGGGAGAAACGTGAATGTGAGCACTCTCACCAACGGGAGGATGGGGGGAAAGCGTTTTTTTTGCGATCTGAACATCTCAGAGCAACGCAAGTCTTATGCACGAACCGGAAAAGCACGATCTTAATCAGCGCTAGGTCATCATTTTTGAGGTGAAGTAGGGACCTGTCATAACATTTATACGTAGTAACGCTGAGGAAAGAGTCATAGAAATATGAAGGGACGTTCAGGCTACGGGTTGTGTGCCACCAACCAAGTGACGGGTTACAAGGTGACGTGAAACAATGAAGTTGAGGTCCATAAGCTGACGTGAAGCTCAGCAGGCAAAATTGTCCCCACATCCGCAGTTGACTCTCAGATAAACTACCCAGTTTTAGGCCGAACATTATTATGAAAAACGATAGAATACCTCGACTACCCAGCGTAAATTTTTAGCACGAGACAAACGAACTGCAGAGCCAAGATTCACTCAATCTCAAAAAAGGGTTTATCCACTTTTTCTTCCGGTCACAGCGTTGGGTAGCAATGAAGTAACAACGCAGCGAGGAAAAGATGCAATGTGCCGGAAAATCTCTCGATGCTTCACAGTCCTGACCCTCAGTTACCTAAACCAGCCGCAAGTGGGCACATGGACCCACATGGCTCAGCTCCACCAATATGTACGACCATGAACCATTTTTTGAAGGAGATGTTCTTAACGAAGAATAGAAAAGAAGGCAGCTTACCGCTGTTGAAGTGTAACTCAAAAAGTGCCCAAAAAGAACGGAAGAGAAGGCAGCTCACCGCTGTCCATGGCCCTGGAGATCTCGTCGAGCACAGGCGCCACCTTGTGCTCGTAGAGCGCATCCTGCTCAGCGTCGCTGCGCTCCCCCCGCCCCCCCTCCTGGGACCCCAGCGACCCGCTCCTGCTGGACCTGAGGGAGTGGCTTTCCAGCTCCAGCTGCTGGGCGCCGTCCAGCTCACACGAGCTCCTCCGCTCCAGCTGCGACACACAAACGCACTTACACAGGAGCACAACTTTTATGTGTATCCCATTTCCGTTTTAGAAGCTTTCAAATAAATTTTTTTGGCCCGTTTCGTCAAGCGTCACAGTGATCATTTTATGTCGTTAGAGAAATTAGAATTCTCATGCAGCACCGAATTGGTTGATTCGTGCAAATCGACAGCACGACGCGCCGCAAACGCAAAATTAGAAATAACTTTCAAACTCAAGTAAAATACAAGCAGAGGCAGACCACCAGACCAGGGAGCCTCACCAGCGCGTCAGGTGGGAGGGAGGAGAAGGTCTGCTCCCCAATGGTGGCGAGGCGCCCCTGAGAGGGGAAAGAGGTCTTCTTGAGGGGGTTGAGCTGGGGCCCGACCCTCCTGAGGGGGCGCTCGGGCAGCAGCAGCGCTCGCAGCGCCGCGTCCTCCAGCGAGGCGTCCAGGTCGCAGATGGTCAGGTCGGTCTGCTGCAGGGCGCGCTGGTAGTCCGCCTGCAGCATCACGCCGCCCTGCAGCACAACACCCGCATCGTATCGGTAGGCCTTGACATAACAAAAACATTTAATTGCAACAAAAAGCAGGCCTACCAATTTTCAACTCGGGCCCTCATACATTTTCCACTGGGAGTGCTAATTTTTATGGATACAATAGTTGAATCCCCCAGAGGGGGACCGCCCTGCAATACTACACATGTCTAACTCAACACACATGGTGCAGTGTGGCACAGCACCTGCACAACACACACGGTGCAGTGTGGCACAGCACCTGCACAACACACACGCTGCGTGTGGCACACCACAGTAAGGCCCACAGTGAGCGTGCTGCTCAGTTGAGGCGTGGTAAAAAAACTGCATTTCAGTAGGGTAAGTTCTTACGCTGAATTTTATTGATTGGCTAGCCTAATTAATCTAATGAATTCCTCAAAACTCAAACCTTATGATCGTATCACCTGAAACATTGTCGTAATTTTGTTTCTACTTGACCCAATTATGGAAGAGAGAAGGACAAGTGTGATAAACTCTACGGAAATGAAAACGAAGATTTAAGTTACTTCTCATAAGGCAAGTTTTGTTGGCCGTTTAGTGACTCGACTCGCTGACATAAGCGGAATAATATTATTAGAAAATAAAATAAGCTATTTTATTACTTGAAACACTTCTTGTGTTCTTCCATCACAACGCTCTGATGGCTGATATGTGTAGGAGAGCGTCTCACGGAGACTTGAATGGCGCAACACAACACAATCTACGATGTCACACTGACACAATACCATACATAGACCACAACACCACACCAGTTACACACACACACACAACTCACTTCTCCGAGAGGCGTGGCCGTCCTCTCTTCTGCCCCATCTCGCTCCTCTGGCACTGCAGGCAGAGCGTGTCACTCCCTAACAGAACTCGAGAAATTCTGGTCATGCAACAGTGAATGGATAAACTTTAAAGATGATTACTTTGTAGCTTGTTTATCTCTATAATGTTATTCAGGTAGATAATGTTGCTTAAGAACATTTCCGCCCTCCTGAATTTTAAAAGACATTCATTAGTCAATTTTCTTAGAACTGTACGGCAATAAAATACCACGCCGACCCATGCCTCGTACGGGCGCACGCTGGGCAGCAAAATAAATACATATGAAACAATCTGAATTATTTACGAGCTGCAGCAGCTCGGGGTGATTTGAGCTTTAAAATATAGGCACTGTTCGTCATTACCACAATGAAAGCTAAATAGTTTTATAGAAAATGAAGTAATGATGCTGAAAACTAAATTATGATAACGGAAACTAAATTATGATAACGGAAACTAAATAATGATAACGGAAACTAAATAATGATAACGGAAACTAAATTATGATAACGGAAACTAAATAATGATAACGGAAACTAAATAATGACAATGAAAACTAAATAATGATAGTGAAAACTAAATAATGATGGTGAAAACAAAATAATGACAATAAAAATTAAAGAATGAGATATAATGAGAAATTCTATGTTTACGCGCGGACAACGGCACTTACGCTCGCCGAGGCTGAGTCTCCTGAAGAGGCTCTTCCTGCACAGCGCCGGCAGCTTCGTCGGCGCCGCCGTCGGGTCCTCCAGCCAGCCCTGCCCAGAGGGCACAGCGCGAGCATCACCTCATGATCACAGATGGTTATGGTGAAGTGGAAGTGATTAGTTCAGTAGAATGTGATCAGTCTAGCACGATGGGATTAGTCCAGCACGATGGGATTAGTCCAGCAGTGGTAAAGAATGACAACTCGTAAGGTCAGCGTGTCTTACAAAGCATAGGATATCTCCTACGTCTAAATTTTCGTGAGGGAAATTTGTGACAGTGTAGGCCAACCTAAAATCTACGCAGAAATTTATAACGGGTAGCTACTCCAGTGGTAGCTACTCCAGTGGTAGCTACTCCAGTGGTAGCTACTCCAGTGGTAGCTACTCCAGTGGTAGCTACTCCAGTGGTAGCTACTCCAGTGGTAGCTACTCCAGTGGTAGCTACTCCAGTGGTACCTAGGTAATTCATGATGGATTTTTTTCACTTTATTCAATGTTAAAGTGGAGTAGATAGGAAAGGCTGGCTTAAAATACGTCTGTCTTGAAGTGTCAAAATGAAAATAGATTGCGATCGTAAATAAAGCGTTAAATTCTGGGTTTAGATACGAGTGAAGAGTTACGCCTTGGTTTAGACCAGGGCCAGCACGCCCCCGCGTGTGGGCCACATGTGCACCATTCTGTAAATTGCCCATTCACGCACCGGTATAAATGAATGACATTTCATTTCTTTCGAAATACTTAAAAAGAAAAACCGTGATCAAACTAAGTGAAATGTTATTGCGCAATTGCATTTTCATATTTGTTGGGAAAATAAGAATGTGTTGTAACAGTAAAGTCGATTTCCCAATTCTGCTACTTACAGCCTAAACAAACCAACCGTTAACAGCCGCGGAAACGCGGTGAACGTGTTAATTTTCAAATTTTATCGAACTTTACTTAATGATGCCTTTTGTTTAACATACGTAAGTTTGCGTATTGCTCCATGGTATATGTGGCGAGCAACATATTGAACAGAGTGCCAGTGAGCAGTACGACAACGAGGCCACTCACCGCGCCACCAATGGCGATGGCGTTGTTATGTACGGAATGTTAACACCAAAGAAGCTATTTGGCTTTTCTCAAATGTGGTAGAGAATAGAAGCACAGAGGTACGGAATACAAGATAGACAAGTCTAAGTACATATCTAAACCTATACCAAACTTCACCAACCAATGTTGCTCATTTTGCAGTGGGTATATAGGTGTGTAAAAAATAGCCGCTACAGTGTGTTGTACCAGTGCATCTACTACTCCTGTCATGATCATTAAATCGCAACACCATATAAGAAGTACGGCAGTTACTCTACAACTAAAAAGAGGTAATCTTTGCTTCGATTTTAACAGTAATGCAAGGAAAGTAGTCAAATCAAAAGACCACGCTTTATGTAACAACCGCGTTCGAAGATTTTGTGTCACATGTATGCTGGTGCATGAAAAACTTTTGATTGTAAACGTGTTCCGTTGGTGTCTGTGCGTGATTGCTGACGGCACGGGCTTCAGGAACAACCCGAGAGTTCACTTGGCTCGTTCCTGCCGGATTTTACTGTTTCATGGTTTTATTTTTGATGTTCGTTTAATGTTGCCTCTCACCTCGCGTATGTCGGCCAGCGGCGGCACGGCGGCCACAGCTCGGCTGTTGGGCTCATTGGGGTCGAAGTGCAGGGGGGACAACCTGTGTGGGGTGGGGGAGAAAGTGGCTGGTTAATGGGGGATTGTGTGGGCACTTTGGTTAGTGGCACTGGCACATCCAGACAACGCAGGCACGCTCCGTGCAGCCACACACAGATCACGCTGGAATTTGCGCGCTGTAACATCTCGGTCGATGGAGCGGCGATTGATTGGAGGCGTTGAGGTGAGGCGTCACGGACTCCCTCCCCCCTCCCTCGTGAGGCGCCCCAGCCTCTCCCCTCCCCTCCCTGCCTCGTGAGGCGCAGAGGCACGCCGCCCTCCGCTGGCGCTGCCTCACGTGACACGCTTCACAACTGACGTCTCCACTCAAGCCACTCGAGAAAATCAGGTAAAGCGTTCACATTTTTCATGAAAGCAATTTTATGCGCGGTAACTCGTACAAAGTTAATGCGTGGTGTGTGAGTGCTCAGGTCCGCTCACTGGTCCCTGCACACACGAAGCGTGGGGGCAGCACACAGCGCTGGGACGTGCCCTGGCGGCGGGCTGCTCCCGGTAGACCAGTGGTCCTTCACCTTGCTGGAGGTACTGAACCCCATAAGTTCTATTTCTTAACCTTGTTGGAGGTACTGCACCCTACAAGTTCTATTTTTTAACCTTTTTGGAGGTACTGAACCCCACAAGTTTTATTTCTTAACCTTGTTGGAGGTACTGCACCCTACAAGTTCTATTTTTTAACCTTTTTGGAGGTACTGAACCCCACAAGTTCTATTTCTTAACCTTGTTGGAGGTACTGCACCCTACAAGTTCTATTTTTTAACCTTTTTGGAGGTACTGAACCCNAAAGCAATTTTATGCGCGGTAACTCGTACAAAGTTAATGCGTGGTGTGTGAGTGCTCAGGTCCGCTCGCTGGTCCCTGCACACACGAAGCGTGGGGGCAGCACACAGCGCTGGGACGTGCCCTGGCGGCGGGCTGCTCCCGGTAGACCAGTGGTCCTTCACCTTGTTGGAGGTACTGAACCCCACAAATTCTATTTCTTAACCTTGTTGGAGGTACTGAACCCCACAAGTTCTATTTCTTAACCTTGTTGGAGGTACTGAACCCTACAAGTTCTATTTCTTAACCTTGTTGGAGGAACTGAGCCCCACAACACAATACATGCAGTCATCGAGCCCTTCTTAGTTGGAAAAACAAAATGTGCTCTTCTTCTTCAAATTCAAAACATAAGTATAACTACATACTGCATTAGCGCAAGAACTATAACGCGCCGATCCCAGGTTAAGAGCCACTGCGGTAGAGGCATGAGCGAGGACGGGCGCGCCTCGCACTTTGAGGCGAATGCACGGAAATATCGGAGCGCACCCTCTCCTTTCGGCCATTGCGTCCATTAAGATTATTGATGTAGTGTACAATTATTGAAAATGACGAAGTATTTTAATTAAACTATGAATACAAAAGTTAAGAATCATATGAAATAACAGTATAAGAACCATTTGCAGTACATTGGCTGCAAGAAATGCACTCTTTCTTCCGCAATGGAAAAAGACGCCGCAGGCAACAGCTGCCCAATTCCGGCTACAAATTCTGAGCCAAGTGTGTCGATGGGATTCCCATTTGCGATACTGCACTTATTCTCAATGGCATGATCGTTTTATCTTGTTGATAATTGTATGCATGAAAAATCAATGAAGCTGGGGAATCTAAACAAGAATTTTCCGGCGCCAGCACACAGCGGCGCGCGTGCTTTGTTCGGACCTGCGCACCGAGTGTACGTCCCCCGGCTGTACCTCACCTCCTGCCTGCTCTGCCTTCCTGCCTGCCCTGCCTTCTTGCCTGCCTGCTCTGCCTTCCTGCCTGCCCTGCCTGCCTGCCCTGCCTGGCCCTCTTGCCTTCCTGCCTGCCTGC
>JACJUY010001551.1:59737-72515 GCA_014220935.1 Platorchestia sp. MABIK | reverse complement strand
CTCATGTTATTGGATCAACTCTGGGCATACTATCATCCTACTCTATGTAGGCTTGTCCTCATGTTATTGGATCAACTCTGGGCATACTATCATTCTACTCTATGTAGGCTTGTCCTCATGTTATTGGATCAACTCTGGGCATACTATCATCCTACTCTATAGTTGTAGGCTTACTGACTTGTGACTGAATGTGTCATAGGCTTACTGACTTGTGACTGAATATGTCATAGGCTTACTGACTTGTGACTGAATATGTCATAGGCTTACTGACTTGTGACTGAATATGTCATAGGCTTACTGACTTGTGACTGAATATGTCATAGGTTTACTGACTTGTGACTGAATATGTCATAGGCTTACTGACATGTGGTTGAATATGTCATAGGCTTACTTACTTGAGACTGAATATGTCATAGGCTTACTGACTTGTGACTGAATATGTCATAGGCTTACTGACTTGTGACTGAATATGTCACAGGCTTACTGACATGTGATTGAATATGTCATAGGCTTACTGACATGTGATAAGCTTAACTGTACAGCTTGGCAGCTCATGATTGATTAGGTTGTTGGCTTGCTGTTATCTGATTGGCTTGACTATGAGCTTGCTGTTATCTGATTGGTTTGACTGTGAGCTGGGTTCCAAATAATTTTCTTGACTGTGGGCTGGTGTGGCACTGGGTCATGTGACCACACCATTCTCCTACTTGCGTGCTCGTCACTAGTGAAGAGTTCTCTTTTCTGGTGAAGACTCAAGGCTGTGATGATGGAAACCATGCATCTGATGTGCCAATGATTGCATCATCTGCTTGAGCACACTAGGTATTGTGTTTGAATTTTTACTGACATTCTTCTATAAAATGAAAGTGGGTGATGTGATTAACTGAACATGGAAAATGCTTTTCAAATTAGGAAATTGTTTGCAATTGCTTGTGAACTTTATATTAAAAATGTGTGTAGATCTTAATATTAGCCTGTTTTAAAAGACTGGTGTTAACTTTTGCCAATGAAATATTTAAGAATTGAAAAGAAGAAATGCCATTGAAAATAAAGATGCTGCTCTGCTAAAAAAAATTTTTCTTTATTTCCTCATTGATTTGTCCTGCCAAGTTAAAGATGTCAAGCTTGCTACTGCATCTTGAGCTACTACATTCATATCAATTTTAGTTCTCAGTACATATTACTAACAATATCTCTTTAATTGTTTCATGCATTCCCTATAAAATTTGTTGAATGTTATCACCTCAATGGGATACAACTATTGTATCTATGGGAATTGGCGCTCTCAGGGGAAAATGTGTGAGGGCCCGAGCTGAGAGTCAGGTAGGCCTTCATTTTGTTGGAATGAAATGTTTTTGTTACGTTAAGGACCACATTTTTTTGGTTCACTGGTATCCTGTTTTTCAGCACCTACTACTTTTTTCTTCAACTTTTATCATGTTTTGTGAACTTCTTTCTCAACTTACTGTTTCCATGCCTCTAGTGCATTCCCTTATCTCCATACAAAATAGTGCCTTCCTTGTTCCTCTCTTTAAATTTTTTTTTTTAGCAGTTATGGGGGCTTAAAATAATATCTAATCAAATCTGTTGAATGTTATCTAAAGTTTCTTAGCTTTTCAGCATGGGCCGAGGTGACAACCTGACCATTCTCTATCCGCCGGGGTGCAGAGAGATTACAGAGGACCTGTCTCCTGATGAGCTCATACGTCGTCTCAAGACCCTCGCCCACACCCTCCAGTCCATGGGCCAGGATGATGGGGCCTACCAGGTCAGAACTGCTCCTCTCTGCTTTTGATTAAGACGTTCACTACGGAGTGGGGCAAATGTGTACCACTAGCTTAGTTGTTCATATACGTGCTGTGACTGCCTTAGACAAGGTAGAGTGGGGAAGGTTCAGAAAAAGTCCACGGATGATCCAAAACTTGTCTTAAGCAGCCATATGTAGTACATAAAATTTCCTGTTGGGAGAAAGGTGGTGTTAGTGCAAAAGCAATACAAAAAATATACAGTTTTCAGAATTTAAAATCTAAAGGTGATGCAGAGTGCAAGTCAGAAAATAGGACGCAAAAGTTTGGTCAGAACTGCTTCACCGGCACAAGCAAACATATCTCAGAGAACACGGGCAATATTCCTGCGGCTCAGCCAACACATAAATTATAGGCGAGTCTTCGCACAATTGTCATAACTGCATCCCAATGGCACACGCAGATATTAGTCATCAACCTAATGAGACAATTATGAAATACTAAGGTCAGGTAGTACTCTAGACACATGACCAATCAGGTAGATGCTGAATTGAAGGTACATGGTAATTTCTATATTAACAATGCTTTGACAACTTGAGATGCCTCTAACTCAACAAGACCAGTCACAAAGGTCTGGTAATTCAACAGCACCACCTTGACATAATTATAACACATACATCTACAAAGGTGGTCAATAGCACACTTAGACACGTCAGTATAAATAAATCACCTAAAAGGAATGAACACAGTCTTGTAGGACACGCACAATCAGCTAGGCAATCCAACACGGCCCTCAATCAAGCCAATATCACTACATCAAAAATGGGCAAAAATCCCACACTCTAGATACTGGCTTTCAGCAAGTCTAGTGAGGAATTAAATGATTCCAGAGCTCAAAAACCATAGCTTTCATCCATTAATTCACAAAGTATGATAACAAGTATTTATACAACACAGTGTGCATAGATCAAAGTAAGGCTAATCAGTCTAATCCAAAAATGCATGAGTTGGTATGAGGATATCACAACACAGATCAAAGGCAGACTTCACAATTAAAACAATGTGTACTAAGTTATCTTGCTGTACTAAAAGTCTTAAAAGGTGTTTCAAGAAACATTCTCAAGTGCTTGAAAGTATGTTTCAATTTATACAAGAATTTTCAAACCTAACCAGGAACAACAGAGATCAAAAACAGACTTGACAATTAAAACAATGTGTGCAAAACTATCAGCAAGAGAGCTATATAATGAATGAAGAACCATCAAGTATGTGTAATTTGTCTGAGCATCACAAAGAAGCTGTGGCAGCATATCCCCCAACCCAACATCACTTGAAGTATTCCAGCTTTCATCGATTCTATTCACTAGCTGGAGACAATGCAGAATAAATCCTACAAACACAATGGTACAACTTAGCCTATGTCACTTAATAATCAACACACTTACATTTCCTTCTCCTGTCTACACACTTTACTTCACAAAACTGGCGGCCTCTGCTCCACCCGCAGAGGTTATATACCTAACGTCCGGAAGTGAGCATTTCCGGAAAACGAGCGGGCTTGCGGAATGGTTCTTTCAAGTTTCGAAGGCGTAAATTTTCTATCGCTGTTTGAAAATATAAATTCCCTAAATTGCTGCAAAGGCAGCACATGCGCCAATGTAAATGTTTAACATTTCAAACCATTTTGCAACCTCTTTTTGAAGGAATTTTATCATGCGATGAAAATATTATCCAGCACTTATATTTTAGACATTTCTAACAAAGGATGGAAAATTTTTGGGCAGGTAAGTCAATTTTACCAATCTGTTTTTTACAACCTGACCAAATCAACTTTATAACCCTCGTGATTGTAGTCAACGTGTTAAACTATATATTAACCTTGATTAAGCTGCCTACTCACACACCTCTAATGAAACATCACTTGCCAATTTTGAGTCTTGCTAGAGACATGCTTTTGGATGCCTACACGCGTGGTGTGTATTGTTTACCAAACCCAATCAATCTATCTGAGTTGAGGTTTCAATGAAACTCTGGCTTTTTTAGGTTGAATATAACATAATCACTCATTCTCATGACTGATGAGCTCTATGAATGATATGAATTCCAAGTGATTGCTTCCTATGTGTTGATTTTATACTTGTGAAAGCTTGTTGTTCAGTTATTTGGTTGTTAAATTGGCCAGTGCTGCATTCTGGAGAGACTAAAGTGCTTTGAAAAACTGAAAAATTTCATCAACAAAATGGTGAAGTGGACCTTTTTTAGCAGGTTTTCTACAGGGCGTGTTAATGATGTTTGGTTCTTGATAATTATGGACTTGCCTCTATTTTACTTCTCAATTCTCCTCGCACATTTCTGTTGCTGGTGCCACGTTCATTGCTTGTACACTGAAATTACACTGATGGATCGTAGAATTCATTAACGCTCAAACAAAGGCAATTATCCTCCAATGTTTTGTATACGAGTAGACATTGTGTGTTTGTATGAATGTATCCAAGTCCAATGTTGCAGGTTGGGGCAAAATTAATGTTCAATTTTTAGAACAAATGTGTAAAATTAGATTTGTCAATTATTCCCTTTCTATTATTAGTGTAATATATTTCTGTGACTAAACTAAAAAATTATCTTTTGGATAATCTCTGTTACATTCATATTTTTCATAAAGATTGGCATCCATGTTTGGCCCATCTGAAGATCACGCAAGAAATGTTCTACTGTATGAGTTTCATGAAGGTGTTAATGCAAGTGAGACAGCAAAATCTATTCAGTTATGAGGATGATCTAGTGAAAGAAAAAAGTTGCAGATAGTTTTCTTGTCATTGAAGTGGTGATTTTACTTTAAAAGATGAGCCAAAAAGAGGTCATACAAAACACTTGATCCCAATCAGTTGAATGTTCTACTGTTGCCACAAGGCAAATTGCAAGAGAATTAGACGTGGCCCATACAACCTACTTCTGATTTCCATTTGTTCTGAAGACTACAGAATCATTTTAGCAGATTTAGGTTAACAACAAAAGAAGAGATTAGAAAAAGGTGGATGTTATATTTTGATTCTTAACCTACAAAATTTTGTCAAGCGTGGCAATTATAAGCTTGTTCAACAGTGGAATGAGGTGATTGAAAGCAATGGAGAGTATGTTAATGAATAAATGTTTCAGTCATCATTGGCTTGTTCAATTTTACGTGAGATCTTTACATCGCACATCAGTGGTGTAAAGGTGGCCACTGTAGGCCATGCAACTGGAAGTGGAACAGTTGGTAGTGCAGTGGAGAACTCTATTGAGGTGGCCACTGTGTGGAACAGTTGGTAGTGCAGTGGAGAACTCTATTGAGGTGGCCACTGTGTGGAACAGTTGGTAGTGCAGTAGAGAACTCTATTGAGGTGGCCACTGTGTGGAACAGTTGATAGTGCAGTAGAGAACTCTATTGAGGTGGCCACTGTGTGGAACAGTTGATAGTGCAGTAGAGAACTCTATTGAGGTGGCCACTGTGTGGAACAGTTGGTAGTGCAGTAGAGAACTCTATTGAGGGGCTTCTGTAGCCCATTCAACTCGAAGTGGAACAGTTGGTGGTGCTGTAGAGAGCGCTGTTCTTGTACTGGACCAGTGCTGCTCTGAGGTGAGGCGCTCCTCCTGAGAAGAGAAGACGTCTCTGCTCTAACTTGCTACAGTCCTGCATCTCCTGTGCGGGAGGAGACTATCATCCATGAGTTCTTGCTAGAGTTTTAAAAATTATGGTTGTTTAAAAGTTCAAATTTGAGTGTGGGTATTGCTTGAGTGTGTTCAAAAGATATTATTTGAGTGTTGTGATTGTTCCATGGAACGTTCAAAATTCTTTGATTGGATTCAAGTTCATCACCTAAACTATCAAAGCAAATGGGAATTCTAATCTTGGCGCATTGTTGTAAAAAAAGTTTATGTGAATGAATAAATCCTTAAATAATAGAATGCAGCAAATTGAAGAATGAGAAGTTGCATGTGGACAATTTGATGAAGGATTCATGGTGTTAAAATTTTGTCTTAATGTGTTAGTGCTGCAGTATAGGCCCAGCTGCTGCTGGCTGCTTCATTTTGTGTGAACTTAATTGTCGTGTTGCAGGAGTACATCCCTCTGGCGATGCACATCGCCGACGACTACTTCTTGTCATACTCAAGTCGAGACGTGCAGCTGCTCATTGCGTGCTGCATTGCTGATGTGCTCCGCGTGTACGCGCCCGAGGCTCCGTACAAGGACCCCCAGCAAGTGAAGGTAGGCTGCACCCTTGCACTTCGCTCTTAAAGGAGATGGTGGCAGTATAGCTGTTAATCAATTAAGATTATGACTTGGACACTGAAAAGTCTCGTCTAACTTTGTTTAATAAAATAGAATAATGTGGCATAAGCAAATGTCCCAACGACTAAAGATTTACTGTGATGGAACCACAAATAGGATCATGACAACTGATGGCGCTATGCCATAGCAAATGCTGTGCAGTGGTGGAATCAAAAGCTACCATCGTAACAATTGGTGGCAATGCTCTCTCTAACTTAATCCAGCAATGGCATAATCTATTCTGCAATTGCCAGGATAGATAATAAGCCAGGCCGACATTGCACTTTCAATGACATTCTTTTTCTGTTATTGAACAGGATGTCAATATATTCTTATCTGTCATACTTTTCCCTCTCTGTGTCTTTCTCTTACATGGAATAACCTATTCTTCAATTGGCAGGATAAATAGTTACCCTGAACATCATGCTTTCAATGCTATTAATATTTTGTGATTGAATAGGATACCAATACATTCTTATCCGTCATATTTTTCCCTCTCTGTGTCTCAAAAGAATTGCTCTTGTTCTTAGTGTAGCATCGAAAGTTAAGCATGTGCACCCTAAATTTCGAGTTGACTTCAGTATGCATGTGTGACATGAAGTTTGTGTGCAGAACTTGTTCCTGTTCCTGATCCGGCAGCTGGGGGGACTCAAGGACCCCAAAGATCCTGCCTTCAAGCGCTATTTTTACCTGCTGGAGAATCTTGCTTATGTCAAGTCCTTCAACATGTGCTTTGAGCTGGAGGACTCGCAGGAGATATTCTGCAAGCTCTTCAAACTCATGTTCAGCATTGTCAAGTAAGTCTCGACTGGGGGGTGTGTGCAGCAGCTGCGGTTGTGTTCTGTGGTGCTGCTACTACAGACCCTCAGTGCTTAAGTCTGACCAGTGCCTTCATTTGCTGGGCATAGTTCAGTGCGTGTAGTGAACCTACTCATCTCATTTTATTTCACAGAACATACAACGGGTATGGAAGAGTCTAACAGTGTGTTGGAGGAAATGGTGAAGTATTGCGTGATGAAGACAATGAAATCTTGAGAGCAGAGGGTGAATTTGAGGCTGGTCAGACAGTTTGTGCAGGAGGTAAACTCGAGTGTGAAGGAGGTACACTGGTGTGTGGCTTACATTGATCACTGTGTGCAAGATGTGTAATTATACAGTGGTGTCACGTCAGGTAGACCACGCCACGGATTGGTGGATAGTCTGATCAGAGTGTGGAACACAAACGAGTCCGTAAAGTTTACCCAAAGTCTGTAAGGGTTAAAGTTTTGTGAGCCGTAATGGATTGATGGGTATGCAGGTGGTGATGTTTTTGATGTTGCCCTCACACACATCTGAAAATTTTTGCGTTTGTGGAAGGGAAGCATTGCAGTTACTGAGATCCCGAGCGTGTGTTGTTGTAAAACTTGTAATGGGCCGCAGGAAAATATTCTCGCTGATCTTGAGCCTAAGTTAATCATAAAGGAAACAAATCTGAGTAAAAGAAGAAATAAAATACAGACAGGGACGTGATACCACTGTATAATTACACTCACACAAAGCCAGGGCTTGAGATCAGAGCGGCAGGCGTGTAGCCTTGTCTAATGCACACGAGCGTGGCAGGTACATGCAACATAAATGTAGGTATGCTGGGTAGTAAGTGCTAGTGTAAAAGCATGGTCTTATTTGTGATGAAATTTTCTAACGTATTGAGTCAGATAGCAGGAACATGAGTTAGAACATCAGTGTTCGTTACAGTGACGAACACAGTGGGAAGGTGAAGTCGTTCATGCTGGACGTGCTGTCTCCGCTCATCAACGAGAGTGACGTGGTGAGCAACGAGCTGCTGGACTGCATCCTCACCAACATCCTCGAGCCGTGCAAGAGTCAGCGCAAGAATGCCTGTCAGCTCGCCAAGGACCTCATCATCAAGTGCGCCGACACCCTCGAGCCGTACATCCAGGGCGTGAGTGCATAGGGACCCTTGCCTGCAGCGCTCCAGAGGGACTGAGCTGTTCTGAAGACGCTCTTCTTGAGCCTTGATCAATGTTTTAGTTATGGTTAAAATGCTCGAATGTCTATTATCTTGTTTTGGGAGGACGCTCTCTTGAGCCTTGATCAATGTTTTAGTTGTGGTTAACATGCTCGAATGTTGATTATTATTTTGTTTGTAAGTTTTTCGGGTAGGAAAGAGACCAGGTGTGCAACTCAGCTGGAGTGGAGATGAGGGTAGACTGGAGTCCAGCCTGGCTTGTTTTATTTAGACGCAGATTGAGCTTATTTTAACTCTTTAGTACATATGTGTCGCCTTTTAACTTTACCTTCATGAGCCTATGTGCTTAAGCTAGGTTTAGTGAACCGAAATATGTGCATAAATACTAGTGAATATTAATCAGCTGTACTACTTGAAAATATGTTGCCTGACAGTCTAAAAGGGAATTGAAAGTTCATCTTGTGAATGGTGGAATTCTCATCCATCTCCACCTGAATTTACTCATGTGGCATTCAAGGGAAGAGTACGTGGCAGTTTGGACTACTCAAGGTTGTGTCTGCTGTGTCGTTGTCCATACATTGTTTTGGTGAACACCTTCCTACACACACACTCACTAACAGTACTGGGATGTATGGCTGAAGGCCTCTTCTCCGGCGGTTTTGTGGGTGGTCTCTTACATATTTTTCTCCGTGAGTTACATGCATTCTAAGGTTAATATTGAAGTATTATTTTTTTAAGTAACCATGGAACAGTATTTTTAATGTGTGAAACGGTTAACTCGTCTGGCAGTGGCATCGTCGAGTTGCGTACCTCACAGTGTGTTTGGATTTTCAGTTCTTCAACCACGTGCTGATCATGGGCCGGGAGGAGAAGAATCTGAGCATCTCACAGAAGGTGTACGACCTCATCTACGAGCTGAACCACATCTGCCCTTCCGTCCTGCTGGCTGTCCTGCCTCAGGTTAGTCTCTTGTCTGCCCGAGTCTGTCTCGCATGACAAATAACGTGATGTGCTCTTCTGGGTCTTGTAGAATACAGGATCAGGAATGAGTTGGTTAGGAGGCAGACGGAGTTATCAAAAAGTTGAGCAGGCGAGTGGATGAAAGAGTGCTTGGATGGTTTGGACATGTTGAAAGAATGAATGTTGAGCAGCTGGTGAAAAAAGATTTATATGTCGGAAGTGTGTGGTATTAGAGCGTGAGGTAGACCACAGATGAGTTGGATGGATGGGGTGAAACGTGCTTTGTATGAGAGAGGTCTGACTGTGGACGTGGCGAGAGGGATGACTGCGGACAGAAGTGAGTGGGGGCAGTGCATAAGAAGGTAATTTTATTTTTGAACCTGTACTGGGAGCTTGCCCGCGTGTGACGGGGTTGACCTGTCCTGTGCGGGGGGAGGGGCTGCACTCAATGAAGCGGTCGGGGTAAACCAGCCATGGCTGTCGGGCCTGACTGTGGAAGGTGGTTGTGCTGGGCTGATGCTGATCCTGGCAGTTCTGGTGCGGCCAGTGCTGCCTCTCTCGCCTCCTAGTGACTAAGGGTATTGATTGTGGCCTGCTGTTGGCTACCCTTCCATAGGGAGGAGAGACCTGGTATATGTATGTATGTAGAATACACTTCCTAATGTTCATTGGAAATGCTCAGCTGAGGGAAAAAGTCCTGTTTTCATCCCTCTTAAAATTTTGTGGTTACATCGTAATTGAGAAGCTCTAGCTTTACATTTGTGTTTTTGTACGTATGTGCTAAATGAAGGTGGAATGGTGCCTTGTTGAAAGTAGCGCTCTTGAGGTTTGCGCCTCCGTAAGGAAATCAGGAAAACTCTACTGCAGTCCTGGCAAAGGCATGGGTCTCCCTCGCCATTGCTGCGAGTCGTGTGAGACCCAATGTCAAGAAGAGACCCAATGAGGCCCAATGTAAAGTGTTGCCACTGTCAAGACATTCCTCCATTAAGTGGATCTCGCCTTACAAAGCTACATGATGCCTGAAGATATTAAAGTATAATTGATGTGTTCATATTCGTGCTACAGTTGGAATTCAAGTTGAAAAGTTCAGACGAGGAGGAGCGTTACGGGTCGGTGTCGCTGCTGGCAAGGATGTTCTCAGAGAAGGATTCGTCACTCGCCATCAACCACAAGCAGCTCTGGATAGCCTTCCTCGGCCGGTGAGTGGCGCGCTAATGGTGGGCAGCTCAGCATCCCACACATCTTTGTGTAGCCGGTGTACTGTCTCTATAGTACTGACACTGAGTACTTATTTTAAATTTTTATTTTGTGAAATCCTTGTTAAATATGATTTCAATACTTATGACGTTCTTAGTTTTTAAATTCATAATGTCTATTTGTTTAAAAAAAGAAACTTCCCTGTCGTTTCCATCTGACATTCAAAGCTGGCTTTGATGTTGTGCCTTGTCAATGGGAGAGTGAGTCAAGAACGGAATGAATGTCTCGGATATTGTATAATGTCATTGTCTGTAAGAAGGTGTCATTAGCAAAATTAATTTGACCGGAATGCGGGCTGGATGTACAATTCCTTGCTTGTGATCTCAAGTCTCACATTTTTTAAATTTAAGGACTTAATTTCTGTGTCTTTAGTGCAGGACTTGCTTGCTTCAGAGAAACACTCGCATTTTTTGCTTTTTCTAGGATTAAAACTTCCAATTTGTGTTTGTCCCAAAGGTTTCTTAGAATTTCAGAGAAAATTTTTTGTGAGTGAAGACTGAGGTGGAAACACAGGCGGGATTGGTTTGATTTTAAATAAATGTGGCTTTACATAACACTTGAATGTGGTATTTTTCATGCCCTTCCTGCTCCTCTTTTATCGTATGTTGTGTGCACGTGGGCAGCTTCAACGACATCAGCACCAAGATCCGGACAAAGTGTGTGCAGTACTCCATGCACTTCCTGATCAACCACCCGCTGCTGAGGAAGGACATCACCGACACCCTCAAGATGCGCCAGCACGACTCCGAGGAGACCGTCAGGTGACGCGCCGCTCCTGGGATGTAGTCAGTGCTTCGTGCCTCTCTTGCCGTCCCTCACAATCTCTATCTAGCTCCGATGTCTGCTCGTAATTATTGCGCTTGGTGGGACTCTGTGTGTTGAGTGTGTAGCGTAGACTTGTGGGCAGCTTTAGAGACGAGTCTCTCTTGTCCATTGGTATGTTCATCTCTCTGTTGCTGTATAACATGTTTTCTTTGCTTCACTGGCAAATTTTTTATATTTCTCCTCAGTAAGTCAAGCCCTCAACATTCTATGCTGAATTAGATATGAAGTTCTTTTTCGACATCTCCTTTTGTTGCCCCCCTTCCCTTACTTTGCAAATGGTGTAGTCACTTGTTTGTCCCTCAGTGTCTCACTTGTAGAGCATGCTCTGCACGCACAAACCCCTTGAAAAATGCTTCACTTGCGAATCCCAAGTCTTGCTAGATCCCTGCTCTGGGGTACTCACACACCTTCTGTGTGTTGTTTACACCCAGTGTATTAAACCTGATCGATCTAGCTTGGTCTTGGTCTCATTTTCATGGTACGAGTAATTGTCTTTCTGTGCATTGTGGGACTTCTTTCAGATGAATGCCTTGGGAACCACATCAGCCACGGCTTACCATTCACTCCCCACGTACGGTCGGGCTTCCAAAGCAGTTCTGCCCGTATCAGCTGTGTTGTGTTTCCTCATGAACCATAAATGCGCTTTCATTTTTTTCAAAAATTTCTACTCACTTTTGTTTGTGACGGCATTTGTTTTGTGTAGGTACGAGGTTGTTATGGCCATCGTAACGACAGCAAAGCGAGACTTCGGCATCGTGGCAGAGAGCGACGACCTTCTCGAGTTTGTGAAGGAGAGAACACTTGATAAGCGGGTGAGTTGTGGGAGTCTGGGGCTTGATGAGTGGGTTAGTTGTGGGAGTCTGGGGCTTGATAAGTGGGTTAGCTGTAGGAGTCTGGGGCTTAATAAGTGGGTTAGTTGTGGGAGTCTGGGGCTTGGCTAAGAAGATGACACAGACATGAATCAGACACAAATGACTTCTTGAGCGTGTTTACATGGTGCAGGATTTCCTCAGTATCATGAGAAACATTCTGTAGCTATCCTTCTCGCCAGGTAAATCTGAGCAGAGAAGATGCCAGTTCACACCCAATCACAGCTCTATTTTTAAATGTCTCGGTGTAGTAAAGTTTCCTTAAAGGGGATACGCAGTGTGCGCGGGTCGAGTGCTGCGTGGCAAAGCATTTCTGCCTCTATTTTCTAATGGGGTCCTGGAGTTGAGCAAAATTCTGTTGTGCAGTGATGCCGGGTTAAAAAGATTATGATCGGCTGTGTTTCCGCCTCCAAAGAGGGGGAATGTTTGCGCTTTATCAGTGTAATTTGGTCAAATATTGAAGGTTTTCATCATCAATTTCGAGGATAGTTATGCACGGCATGCTGGGAAGTGTGAGGACGCCTGTAACATGTCACGCTCTCACAGTTCAAGATCCGCAAAGAAGCGATGTGCGGGCTCGCGATGATCTACAAGAAACACATGAACAACGGAGATGTGCCGCCTGATGCGCGCCACATCACCTGGATCAGGGACAAGATTCTGCACGGCTACTACATGACCAGCATGGATGACAGGTGAGGCTGTGGTGGCCCTGACATGGCTGCCACATGACCAGCATGGATGACAGGTGAGGCTGTGGTGGCCCTGACATGGCTGCCACATGACCAGCATGGATGACAGGTGAGGCTGTGGGGGCCCTGACATGGCTGCCACATGACCAGCA
>JACJUY010001551.1:42887-59726 GCA_014220935.1 Platorchestia sp. MABIK | reverse complement strand
CATGGCTGCCACATGACTAGCATGGATGACAGGTGAGGCTGTGGTGGCCCTGACATGGCTGCCACATGACCAGCATGGATGACAGGTGAGGCTGTGGTGGCCCTGACATGGCTGCCACATGACCAGCATGGATGACAGGTGAGGCTGTCACTCCGTAGAAAGGCTAGACATCTCACACATTCTGCCTCCCAGGATTTCTCACACTCCAAGCGTCGGATTCATTTGTGTTACGGTGAATTTAGGTGCGACAGATGGCATTTGAGCTCAGCACTATGAGTTAGCATTGAGCCCAGTGCACTGGTGCTGTACACTATGAACCGAAGGTAATGGCGGCAGCTTCAACCGTGTCTCTTTGTTGGTGTGCGTACGAGGGTGGTCTTGTGTTGACACTTTGACTGCAGCGTGCGCCACCAGTGGCTACGGAGGCAATTTTTAGAATGCATCTGACCAACCAGTAGTCACAAACTCAATTTTCATGAATAACTTGAAGCTAAATAAAGGCATGAGTACCAATCAGTTGGCAAATCTGCTAATCTAAATGAAAACCTAAATGTACCGAATATCCCAATCTCTATTCCAACACTCAAGTACTGTGTGAGTATTCACTATTGAATCTTCTTCGTGGAATCTATGATGGTTAAATAAAATTGATATTGAAAATAATAAAAAGGCACAATCCAGTTACTGTTTGCTATTTTCAAAATTGCGTGCTACAAGTGACGTTAAATTTGAGTTGAAAATTGAACTTCAGCTAAACCATTTGAGGTTGACGTGTCGAGTGATGGCGGTGTGTGCGCAGGCTGCTGGTGGAGAGGCTGGTGAACACGTGCCTGGTGCCCTACCAGCTCCCGCCCGAAGAGCGCATGAGCAAGCTCCTCCAGATGTTTGCCAGCATTGACGAGAACGCGTCCAAGGCCTTCATTGAACTACAAAAAAATCAGGTGACCATTGGGCCTTCTCTCTGTGTTCAATTTTGTCATTTGTTGCGCTGTGGAGGAGTCGTTGAATGTTGCTTGTGCCTCATGTCTTTTCTGATGGGTTTTAAACCATGTATATGGTAAACTAAACTCATCTGTCATGTGAGAGAAAATTGAATGAGTTGTAATTAATCTATTCGCCGAGGGGAGGGGGGGTGAGAATGGAATAAAATATACTCGTGAGAACATCCTCTAGTCTCAGATGACACCTGTAGTACAGAACAATGGCCAGCAAATGTGCGGTGGCGTGGCCTGATCACGCCACGCCCCTTGAGCTCCCCTACTGACGCTGTGTTGCGGCAGGTGGCGGTGCGGCGCTGCCTGACGGAGCTGCTGGGCAGCGGCAGCGCGGAGGAGGCAGAGCTCGCCTCAAAGCTCTCTGCTGTGGCGCGGTTCCTACCCGACCCCCTCAAGGTGTGCCCCCGTCTCCCTCCCACCGCGAGTCTTCCTTCTTTGTGCTTCCTATTTTAGTTCTCGTTATGTTGTGTGTACATCAAATTTTGCTGAGCTTTCTCGGTATGTTCCTTTATCCGTTGCTTTCATTTTTGAGAAAAAAGATCGCGAGTGTATGGGCTTCTTTGTCAAAAATCTCATTATGTTGCACGTACATTAAATTTTGCTGAGCGTTCTCGGTATGTTCCTTCATCCATTGCTTTTCTTTTTTGAGAAGAAAGTTTGTGAGTGTGAGTGTATGGTGTGCGGTCTCCAATGGCCGCCCCTACACACAGGGCTTTTCACCAGCTGTGAAGGTAGAAAAACAAGAGTGAACTCATCCGTCTCACTAGCATTTTTCAATTTGTTAACTTGCTGACAAATACAGTAGGTACTTATTATCTGATGTAGGTACAGTACGTTTTGAGCATTAGATCCACGCTTTTTTCGACAGCCTGTCACCTATAGTGATAAAATGCTCTGCTGTAGCTATCCTATAGCCTAACCCTAATACCACAGCATGAAGGTGCATACTGTGTTCCAGGTGCAAGAGTACATCAGGAAGCTGTGGGACCACCTGTCCACAGACGCCGAGCTGCTGGGGCTATTTGAGGCGATGCTGAGCCCCCACGCCTCCTGCAGGGACAGCGTTGATGCCGTGGTCAGTGTCTTGTTGTGTCTGCAGCCAGGGGTCACCTCTCGTTTCCGCCATGTCTTAACACGTTCCCCGCGTAGTGGCCCAAATGTGGACCAGTCTGTAAATTGCTCATTCACATACCGGTATAAATGAATGACATTTCAGCTGTTTCGCGATCGCTTCATTAAATAACTGTTATCATACTAGGTGAAATATCTCGTGCAATTGGATTTTCAAATTCCTTAAGAA
The DNA here is from genome assembly GCA_014220935.1 of Platorchestia sp. MABIK. Classification (NCBI taxonomy): domain Eukaryota; kingdom Metazoa; phylum Arthropoda; class Malacostraca; order Amphipoda; family Talitridae; genus Platorchestia; species Platorchestia sp. MABIK. The sequence continues at coordinate 57,431 of JACJUY010001551.1, read as the reverse complement.
GGATAAAAATGCATTTCAGCTGTAGCGTCAATTTCTCAATTCTGCTACTTCCAACCAAACCAACCGTTTACAACAGCGGAAACGCAGTGAACGCCTTAATTGACCGTGGTCCTCGTTATCACTGGACGGTTGCCCTAACATGGGAGGAGGAGTTCTCTTGTTATTTATGATCAGGATGATGTTTACTCGAGAGTTGTGTGCTGGACGGGTTGTCATAAGATCATAGGTAGCATTTTTGAATGGAAGCTTGTGTTCATATTAGTCCTCTCAGACTTGTTAGCTTGTCTCTTTCAGCTGAGGCAACCCTTGATGTATTTGTGTGGAGGTTTTATTTGCGTTTCATCTGAGACTGCTGTGGTTACTGGTCGCCATTCGGTGATAATTACCTCAGTGATAATAATTACATGGTAAGTCGGAAAAGCCTGATACTGATTAAATTATGTGACCTTCGGTGCGATGTAGTTTGAATAACTGAAGCTCTGGCAAACCCATGTTAGTAATACTGATAATTACCTCATGTGCAGGTGTGTGACACTGTGATTGCTCTCCCATTTTTGACCAGTGTAACTTGTGTGTGCAGACGCAGATCCTGAAAAAGCTTGGCCAGCCTGTGATGACGAACCTGTACTACAACACCATCAAGATGCTGCTGGAGCGCGTGTCCAACGTGATGGTGGACCACGCCGCGCTGTCCTGCCTCACCGCCATGATCAAAAAGGCGGTCATGGAGGACCCTGAAGTGTCCGACTTCCTCGCCCTGCCCAACGACATCGCTGCAGAGAAGGGGCTGCGGCTACTCTTTGTGAGTCCTGGTCGCGTGTGGCGGCGGCTGGGTGTGATGCTCAGTGTCGCTGCTGTGGTCCTTGTGGGCTCAAGAAGGGCTCCTGATGACCTCGAGTTCAGTTCCTTTCATCTCCTGAAAACACCTGTTTGTACATTTCTATTATGTCGAGACCACGTCAAACTTGGCTGGTTCCAGCGACGCGAGACGTTGCGTAAGATGAGATCGCTTGATGTTGGTGGTGTGTGCAGGTGCTGTCGTTCGTGTACCCGTCGCACTTCATGCACGAGGACATCCTGCAGTGCCTGGTGTCCTTGCTGGACTCCTCCAACCCCAGCGTGCCCCCCATGGTGCTCTCCATCATCACCTACATCGGCAAATGCAAACCCATCGGTGAGTGCAGGGGCACCTCCTCAGCTGCGTGGCAGTGCTCTGCTGGGAGCCTCATTGTCATGTTTTGTGTTGCGAGCGAGTCCTGTTGAGCTAAACGATCTACTCGTGCAATAATATAACTTGTAATAATGTATCAAGGAGGGTAACAATTGCTTGAACGATTCCCTTGTGCAATAATTAATTCTTGTCAAATATTAAGAAGAGTGATAATTGCTATGATTCACTCGTGCAATAATTCAACTTCTATTCATACATAGAGAACTATTACAGTGCAGTAATAGTTATTGCAACGACTCATTATTACAATAATTTAACTTGTAGTGTAGTGATACATTTGCTTCAACGGTTCAGTCCTGCAATAGTTTAACTTGTGATATATTAAGAAGAGTAACAGTTGCCACAGCGAATTCATTCCTCCAATAGTTTAACTTGTGATAAATTAAGAAGAGTAACAGTTGCTACAACGACTCACTCCTGCAATAATTTAGCTTCAAGTGCAATGTATTAAGAAAAGTAAGAGTTGCCACAAGGACTGGTGTTGCGTGCAGGGGAGAGCTTCCCAGGGATCGCGTCAGAGCTAGTGCCGCTGTGCGAGCAGTTCGCTGTGAGCGGCACCGTGAAGCAGGGCAAGCACGCCGTCAGGTGCCTCTTTGTCAACTTCTCGCTCCAGGACGCCCAGCTCCTCCAGATCTTCTCCAAAATTATCGAGGTGCGCATCTTTGTCGTCGCTAGTTGCTCGCCTTGTTTCTGTTGTGTTCATGTCAATGAATGATATCAGTGCAAAATATCTGTTTTGTGCCTATTTTATTATATAAATTGCCTGTCTTCATACTGCGCTGTTGTCTTGAATGTGGACGTTGACGTTTCGTTTTGTTGCAGAAAATTCGGGAGCAGCTGACACTGGAGTCACCGCACTTCCGCACGTCCGTGGTCTCCCTGGGCCACATCGTCTACAACATCCCAGACAAGTTCATGGTCCAGGTCAAAAATATCGTCTCCAGAAAGGTGAGCTCAATCGAACCGCGCGTCACTTCGTAATCACACACGCTGTGGTTACTGGTCGTCATGCAGGAAATATTGCCTCTCGTAGACGTCGTCATGCAGGAAATATTGCCTCTCGTAGACGTCGTCATACAGGAAATATTGCCTCTCGTAGACGTCGTCATACAGGAAATATTGCCTCTCGTAGACGTCGTCACACAGGAAATATTGCCTCTCGTAGACGTCGTCACACAGGAAATATTGCCTCTCGTAGACGTCGTCATGCAGGAAATATTGCCTCTTGTAGACGTCGTCATACAGGAAATATTGCCTCTCGTAGACGTCGTCACACAGGAAATATTGCCTCTTGTAGACGTCGTCATACAGGAAATATTGCCTCTCGTAGACGTCGTCATACAGGAAATATTGCCTCTCGTAGACGTCGTCATGCAGGAAATATTGCCTCTTGTAGACGTCGTCATGCAGGAAATATTGCCTCTCGTAGACGTCGTCATACAGGAAATATTGCCTCTTGTAGACGTCGTCATACAGGAAATATTGCCTCTTGTAGACGTCGTCATACAGGAAATATTGCCTCTTGTAGACGTCGTCACACAGGAAATATTGCCTCTTGTAGACGTCGTCACACAGGAAATATTGCCTCTTGTAGACGTCGTCATGCAGGAAACATTGCCTCTTGTAGATCCCTACATAGATGAGGAGCAGGGCGAGGTGTTGAGAGGACAATAATGCCTCGCTTTGCTGCATGGATCCTGCGGTCCAATGCTTTCCTCACTTTACCCAGTTATTAGATCTCAATGGTACTTTGAGGCGTGTCAAGTTAGGACCACTTGGTGCCAGGTTTTGTTATTTCAGAATGATTGCACTTTTTGATTTACTCATCCTTTTTTTGAGATTGTTCAAGCCTCAGCTAATGGATTTTAGGTGGGAATTGTCTTGTTTAGGGGACCAGTTTGACATTCAAAAGTGGTTTCTGCCAGCTCCTCAATCGTGAGATTCCTGAAGACGTGTTCAGTAATTATTGAGTGCTAATACCGGAGGTGGTGGGTGTGTGTGTGTGTGTGTGGCAACGCAACAGCCGCCGCTGTGACCGTGTGACCGTTGCAGATCGTCAAGGAGCTTCTGATGCGCAACCAAAAGACGCCCACGTCGACGGCGACGAGCAGCATCGACGAGGACGAGTGGGCAGAGGAGGAGCTGCTGTGCGAAGAGAGCCTCGTTAAGATCGAGGGCCTCAAGATGATGGCCCGCTGGCTGCTGGGGCTCAAGGACGACATTCTCTCTGCTCAGAAAACCTTTCGCATGCTGAACGCCTTCATCCTGCACCGCGGCGACCTCCTCGAGACCGGCACCATGCCGTACGTTGGGCGTCTGGCTTGTGTTCCTCTCCCCATAGCGTCGAGTCTACCCCTGCGCGGGCGCATTTACTGTATTGCTCGCGTGAAATGTCTCTTCTGTCGAGCCTGCCTTAGCTGTGACGGTTAAAGTATTCAGTAAATGATTAAATTCCTTTGACCAAATAGTGTAAAAACGCGAGTTATTAGGAGTGGTAATTTATTATGTGTGAACTTTAAATGTATCTGATGGTAGTATGCTGCTTGATTGTAACTTCGTCACTTTAATTAACAACAAAGGTGTGCTAAAAGCAGATAATTCACATCTGTCAACACGAAGATGATTGAAATGGCAGTAAAAAGTTAGTTTAAGTTCTTTCTAGACTGTTTTTTTTTGCTGAACTCCAAACGTGAAGTGGCATTGTCTCTTGAAGATAATTTCTTAGCCGCGTTATTGTGACCCGGGCGCCCTGAGACTTCCTTGAAACTTTACGCGTCTCAGGTTCTACCCAACTGCCTCTCTTCTCTCTCGCTCTTATGGCCACCACCTGTAGTGTAGTAAGTAGTGTTGGGTTTGTGTCTCTATTCTGAAGTGTCTTGGTGCTCAGCAACCTTCCAAGTCTGAACAAAACTTTGTTTGCCTTTTCTGCGTTGTTCTATTAGAGACGCTGACCAAAGTAGATATAACATTTGCTATGCAGTCTGTGCCAACTGTAGAACTGGCAATGTTTGTGTCACTATAAAAGACTCGTTATTGAGTTTGAGTGAAGTGCCGCAGAAGTAGGAGGACTCTGAGTGACCTGCTGAGTCCAGCCCTCCCTCCCCCCGCAGGTCGTACGAGATGGCGCACCTGCGCCTCGCTGCGGGCGCGTCCATGCTGAAGATCTGCGAGCAGAAGGGCGTGGGCGACCAGTTCACTGCCGAGCAGTTCATCAACTTGTCGCGCCTCATCAACGTGAGCCTTGTTCCTTAGGTCTTGTCCTATGCCAAAATGAACTGGTTGTTGAGATTTGCTCATGAATTCGCTGTTCGTTAAGAGTTTTAGCACTTCATTGTAAAATTTGACTCGGTTTTGTCATCTATCAAAATGGACTGATTGTTGATATTTGCCATTGACTTTGTTCAGTGCTGTTCATGAAGTGTTTCAGCACAAGCTTGGCTTAGTTTGTTGATGGTGCGTTGGCCCGCAGGACAGCTGCTCCGAAGTGCGGATGCGGTTCTCAGTGAAGCTGCACAAGGGCCTGGCGCGCGGTATCCCCCTCAAGTGCCTCCCTCTCGACTTCATGGGCTTCTATGCTCTTGCTGGCATTGAGAAGGACAAGCAGATCCGCAACTCCATCAAACAGTACATGATAGCCGACATCAACAAGAGAAGAGAGTATATCAAGTCCATCACCATGTCGGGAGGAGGTCAGCGGCCGGCTCTAATATCCCACACTCTTTGCTGCTTTACATGCGAGGGCTAATCCAAATGTTCTCGTACAAATCTTCTATAAGTTTTTTTCACCGCACAAATATTTTGTGCATAGGATTTATTACTATCTATGATGTTTGGTCACCTATCAATGATTTCAACGATAAATTCCGTCTTTTAAAAATTTCACTGGTTCTTTCTGACACCATGTTTTGAGCCTTTTTTTCTGCGTGAACTAGCAATGAGAATTGACTGCCTTTCAGGATCTCTTCAAGTATCTTGGAAACAAAAAGAGGAGAAGGGGCCATATCAGGACCATAGGGTGAATGTAAAAAAATGTCCCACTGAAGTTCTTGTAGCAGAACTCAGCTAGCGGTGCCGAAATGAGCTGGAGTCTTATCGCCATTTCAAGGGCTTGAGGTCAAATTTCTTGAAGTCAATTTCACCAGATGTTGTCAGTAGTAAGAATAATATAATACCACCTATTAGTAGTACTCAGAATGTCATACGTAGGTTTGAACGTGCATTTACAAGGCAAATGTTACATACTTGAAAATTATAAAAATTATTTGAGAACTTGTGGACTGCACGCGATACACATTATACGCTATGGTAGTGTACAGTTTTTAGTGTGCAACTGCGCCATGCATCAATTTCCTCCATGTAGTCTTGCTATGTAGTGCACCTACGATGGAATTTGGTTGGGCTCGTGTTCTCATTGAGGCGGACACCATGCCGTGTTTAACACTTTAACCGCAATTGCTGAAATTGCAGTTCAATATTCAACTCAAATTTATAGTCGATTTTGTGAAGCAATTTTAGAAATGGCAAGCATTAACTGGATCGTATCTTCATTTAGCTTTAATTAAGTACTTATGAAAATCAAGTTTGTTGCTACTGGTCAACCAGTAGCATTATGAAAATTCCCTCCGTGGCCACCAGTGGTGCACCCTGCGGTCAAAGTGTTGAATAACTATGCACTAACTAGTCATGGAATAAGAGGTAAGCTTGCTTCTGTGATTTCGGGGCGACATGTTGTCGAAGCGCTAGTAACCTTTGTACTATCACCACTCGTGTTGTATTTAAATAATAATTCGAGTGTGTGTGTGTGTGCGCAGAGCGAGCGTACAGCCAGCTGCCGCACATCATGCCGGACTACATGCTGGTGTTCGCGGTGCCGGTGCTCACGCACCACCCCGCCTTCACGAGCGTCACTGACGTCGCTCAGCTTACGATGATCAGGCAGTGCTTGTGGTTCATCCTCGAGCCGCTCATCACCAAGAACGACGCCTACTGCTTCGGCTTCTACAAGGCCCTCATCGAGCAGATGAAGAACCACAAGGACGCCCTGAAGCCCGAGGACGACGTCACGAACCACAAGATGTGGGCGGTGTGCGACCTCGCCATGGGCCTCATCCTCTCAAAGACGGTCAGCTTCGAGATGAAGGAATTCCCGTCCGAGCCCAGAATACCGCCCATGTACTTCAAAAAGCATGAGGACCCCGACTTTGTAAATGTTATATCTTACCTGCCTGAGGAGCTCCAGGTCACGGCTCCTAAGAAGACTACCAAGACCTTGACGGGCGTCACAAGGAAGGTGAGTGAAGTCTCTGCAGCTCCCACGCGCACTGCCTCTCGTGTCTGGCTTTGTCCATTGCGGGACAGTGCGCTGCTGTGACCGTGTTGCTAGGCCTCTGTGGCCTGTACACGGGCGCTTGTATCAATAAATCAATGAATGGATTGATGCGTCATGATTACTTGCATTTAATCAACCTACCTATATTTATGAACAACATCTATATTTTGTGAATAATACTTGCATTTAATGACCTTTACGATCCGCATCTATATTTTATGAATATAACAGATTTAATGAACCCATATTTATGATCTGCATCTCTATGTTATGAAGAATATAACTTGCACTTAATGAACCTACATTCATGAACCGCATATATATTTATGAAACTAATGTCATTGAAATAGAGAAATCAAATCTCCATTGAACGCACTAAAAGCAACTCGATCATTATGTAAATATTGTGACGCTGCATTGCTGTGATCAGGTGGACGCAGAAGGCGTGAACGGCAGCAGCAGCGCGGCGGGCGGCGGAGGTAAGAAGCGCACCCAAGAATCCATCAGCTCCGCCGTCTCCAGCAAACGGTCCAAATTTTCATCGTCCAGGTGAGGCTGGCTGCGTGTCCTGACCTGCTCTCGTGGCAGGTGAGAACTTTTGCTCACAATTTTTGCTTACTTTTCCCGTGTGAGAACTCGCTCACTGTTGGCGTGCAGCATTCAAGTTTTGTAAATCCAAATCTGGTAGTGCAGTTCTTTGTGTGTCCTGCGTGATGTATGTGCTGTTTAATTACTCGTTATCACATAAGCTAAGACCTGGGCGCAATATAGGCCGTGAACCTGAAGCGCTAGTAACCTTCTTGCAAACTACTACAACTTGCAAAAACTTGGGATGCAGTGCGCATGCGGACAAGGAGGCTGCTTGTGTGTAGCCACGTGTGTTCCAACGCTAAAGAGACACAGGGCGAAATACTTGTGATCTGCGTGGTTGGTGAGGTGTGTGGGATATGCGTTCTTTGTGTCAACTTGCAGCTTCGCGAGAGCTGGCACGGCTGCGGGACTCTGGAGCAGCGGCTCTTAACCTTTTTACTCCCACGCCCCCTTGAGGATTGTCAGGGGAAATTGTGAGCAGGTGGACTGGGAAATAAGAGCTCACAACAAAGAATATTGTAAATAGGTCCTTAAACATATTCAACAGAGAAAGTTCACTCTTTTGTCAAAAACATTACTGGGGAAAATCAGGCTTTGCTGCGGGGGCTTACCTCTGCGGTTTACGACAACTGTGAACCTGCTCTGCTGCAGTTAGTGTGTGAGACTTTTGCTCTGCTGCAGTTAGTGTGTGAGACTTTTGCTCTGCTGCAGTTAGTGTGTGAGACTTTTGCTCTGCTGCAGTTAGTGTGTGAGACTTTTGCTCTGCTGCAGTTAGTGTGTGAGACTTATGCTCTGCTGCAGTTAGTGTGTGAGACTTTTGCTCTGCTGCAGTTAGTGTGTGAGACTTTTGCTCTGCTGCAGTTAGTGTCTGCAACTACCCGAAGCTGTGTTACTTCTTTATAAGGCACACATTCACTCTGGTTGTGTGCTTGCTTTCGTTATTCGCAAGATGTTTCTAAATATTTATCGTTTTCTGTAACAGATTACATCCTACAGCGTCTCATGCTAAAATTGTGAGATTTCTTTCACCTAAAATCAAAATTCTTGTTTCTTGCAGTTCATCGATGGACCCAATTGGACCGAGCTAATATCCTGCGCTGGGTGTGGTCGTCAAAATCTCCGTACTGTGTAAAATTTTTATAAATACGTTTTTTTTTCTTCCCCCACCTGGACTTGGTGCGGCGTGTAAAGAGGCTCTCGCTGAGAGGCTCTGGCTGTGCTCAGCCACGGCTTCTCCTTCTGAGTGATGGCGGCAGTCAGTGAAAAAGTTGGCTGCTCCCAATAAATTTATGTTCAGTAAACATAGGCTTTTCGTTTCGTCGAAGCTCGTCGTAGTAAGCATTCATTATTTTGGGGCAAATGAAGCCAGAGAGCAAAAGAGCGGGAATGTGATGCGGGAGTGGGTGGCAATGTGTGTGTGTGTGTGTGTGTGTGTGTGTGTGTGTGTGTGTGTGTGTGTGTGTGTGTGTGGTGTTGGACTGAGGGTTAGTGGCCTGGTGTAACGTGGGGACTGCAGAGCCTGCACCAGTTCATTCCTCGCGTGCCTGTGTGCTGGGCGGGCTGGTTTATGTTGAGTTGTTGTGGGAGGCTGTGTGTCCTGTGGGGGAGGCAAGTGCGCGCCCTTTGCGCCCTGCAGACGGCGGCAGGGGCCCTGGTTGACACGTTTAGTGTGCGTCGTGGAATTGGCAACAGTGCTCACTGGAGTCAATGAGCGTCACAAAATGGATGACTTGATAGATTCCACGAGCCCTCACAAATTGAATAACTTGAAGTGCTACCCAAAAGTTGAGGGCGTGAGGAGGCTCAGCTGTACTAGCGCAAGTGTCGACACGTGCCAAGTGTCGTACCAAGCTGGCCAGCGGGGGGGGGGGANGGGGGGGGGGGAAGGCTGGAGGCGCTCCTCGAACAGCCCCTCGTGTGTTCACCTGGCACTTCGGTTCTAATTATTTCATTTGAGTGACGCTTTTAACTTGGGAAATTGGAAAGTTTTCCGTCTACCTAAATTCGTGTAGGTAATTACTCATGTCATCCAAGTGAACACCTTCGTTTCCCTTCACACATCGCGTTCCTCTCGCATATTTTCGGAGCTGTCTGATCAACGCGAGTTTGAGCGCTTTCATTTCATAATTGATGTATAGAATCGTACTGCAGGCATACGATGCAGCGAAGTGTGTCACGAGGTCGGCCGGCAGGCGGGTCAGCTGTAAGCGCGTTTCCATGAGTGCAAGTCGAGCACATGTCAAGGTTAGGTTCATGCGAATTCATCCTAGGAAGTTAATATTTATGAATTTTTAAATTGTTTCGCTGCGTGCTTCTTGAGTACTTTTTGCGTGTGTCTAGAAGTGGCATCGAGTTCTTCAGGTTTGAATGCTTGTAAAATAACTAATTGAAGGAAAAATTCATTTTTGTTTTGTTGGACCTTTCATTGAGTATGCGTAGAAACTGTCAGAATTTTTTGCATTTCCTTGTATTATAGATTTAATTGAATGGAAAATTTATTTGTAAGTTTTATTGCGCTCTCTTATGAAATGGAGCGAGGTCTGCGGGTGCACTTACCATATTTAAGCTATCGCCTCCGAGTTGGTCTCATCATCTTCCCTGTCTCTAGTGCGAACGACTCGCAAGTGCGGGTGAGAATTTGTCTTTATTTCTATGGCACCGGTGAGTGGCGTCCCATGTCGCTGTGTCGACTTCTGTTTGTGCTGAGTGTGCGTGCGTGCGTGCGTGCGTGGCGAGGGAACAGCTCGTTGCAAAGCAGAGCAAGCGCTGTATTAACCGGTACAAACGAGAGCAAGCGCAAGTCACCAGGCTCATAACAGCTGCCTGGCTACGCTCATCCCAAGTAGCCACCAGCAATGCCAGCTTTGTTTGTAACGGTCGAATGTCCTCGTCGTTCTGTTAGGATGAGGCTTTCTTAACCAAAGACTGTCTCGTCACCTGTGTGTGTTGTGCTCGCTGGCCGCTACGGTGCTCCATCGGCTGGTCCTGGCTATTTGTAGGGAGTGCAGACACCTTGCATGACTATGTACGCTGCTCAGGCAGGTCGTTACTGCCAAGTGCGACCTTTCATTTCGCTCATCGTTATTATTTCATCACGGACTCGTAGAGGCACTGTTTTAAGTTTTAAAGTTATTATACACACGACTTATTAATGTGAATACGTTACTTCTGCTAAGGTTCGGGTTCTTCCACGTCACACCCTCTGCCGCAGTGATGTCAAGCGAAATGAAATATGTCTTAACTTTACTGAACTCTGTGAATGTGAAAAGCCCAAAAGGCGTTGCGGGAGTCTCCATAGTCAATTATTTTTATTCAGCAATGGCTGTCCTTGCAGCCCAAATGGAGTCGGAGCCCACCGAGGGGCGGAGCTTTTACTCCACCTGGAGGAGGGGGCCTATGTTTGCCCAAGGGCGGAGCTTATACCAGCCTGTAGGCGGGGCCTGTGCTTGTCTAGGGGCGAAGCATATGCCCGCTTTGAGGCGGGGCCTATGCTGGCCAAGGGGCGGAGCTTATACCTGCCTAGAGGCGGAGCTTATGCCCTCCTGGAGGCAAGGCCCATGCTTGCCTAGAGGCGGAGCTTATACCCGCCTAGAGGCGAAGCTTATGCTTTCTTGGAGGCGGGGCCTATGCTGACCAAGGGGCGGAGCTTATACCCGCCTAGAGGCGGAGCTTATGCCCTCCCGGAGGCAAGGCCCATGCTCGCCTAGAGGCGGAGCTTGTACCCGCCTAGAGGCGGAGCTTATGCCTTCTTGGAAGCGGGGCCTATGCTGACCAAGGGGCGGAGCTTATACCCGCCTAGAGGCGGAGCTTATGCCCTCCTGGAGGCAAGGCCCATGCTTGCCTAGAGGCGGAGCTTATACCCGCCTAGAGGCGGAGCTTATGCCCTCTTGGAGGCGGGGCCTATGCTGGCCAAGGGGCGGAGCTTATACCTGCCTAGAGGCGGAGCTTATGCCCTCCTGGAGGCGAGGCCTATGCTTGCCTAGGGTCGGAGCTCATGTTTGCGCAGGGGTGGAGCCTGAGCCTGCCTTGAGCCGATGCTTTGTCTCATACAGCAGGTGACGTTTGGACATTCACATCTGACGGAGGTTATTCCTGTGCAGTGGAAGCATCCTAAGCTATGCTTGTGAACCATTAATAAAATTGATCACGGTCCAACCGAGTTGGAAAAGTGTAGGATGTTCATTAGTGTGCACACGTGGGCTGAAATGGTACTAATTCAATCACCAGATTATTTCTTTAGTGGAATGATTAGAAGTGAAACTTTAGGTCGGCTTTGTGAACTGAATTTTTCATGCAGCGTAAATGTGATGCCACAGACGGTAAAATAACAGTCAAAAAATGATGTTATCTTTTATTTCACCTTCTCCCCCTGAGACGGGAGTCTGCTCCTCCTCACTTCCTTTGGACACTGTTCACGATGAATATTTTTGGGCCGACCCCTTACATTCCCGTGTGATTATTTCGTTTTGCATCATTCTACTGTCCTCACTGCTTGCGTTGCTGCGACCACCATACTCCTGCTGCGGGGCTGGGTGGCAAAACAGAGTTTTTAACTCGTCCTTGAAACCCTCAACTGTCGTCAAACAAACTGCGTAAGAATCCCCTAACTTCTCATAACTCCCTCTCAAATTTATTCTCTTTGTAGGACATCCATCATGAGCACTCGAATGCGAGCAATGGATGGATATACTTGAACTTATTTACCTATTCTAGCAGTCAGCGATGATAAAAATGACCGTTTAATCTTGTGAGATGTTCCCTTCAACGCGAAATGCTTCTCCGAGTGCCAGTACAACGTCTGCTGTCAATTAATTCCAAATAATAACCTAAATTTCAAACAAAGGAAGTTCTCGGGGTAAAAATCGCTCAAAGCATCCATGAGCGCCTCGTAATTAACTACAGCAAAGTCTGCACGAGGATGCAATGGCAGCGCTGCGAATGACTTGACATTTTTTTCCGTTCAGGTATAATATGAATCTCTTCGATACCAAATACATTGCTGTATCTACTTTTTCTTTCATTTTTGCAAGTTCTTGATTTAGATGATACCCTCTGAGGCGTCTGCCTCCACCACTTGCGAGTATGCGCGCGTGCACAACGTTTTCCGAGTGTATTGCTTGAAGACGGCAGCACGTTGCCGGCATGGCACCCCTGACAGGCCGGTCGCCAGACCCGAGCACGGGGTTTACTTGCCCTGCTCGCCGAGGCCTCTGCATGAGCATTACACTCGCCACATGTCGCCACTTGCAATTGGTAACTTTGACGTCGGTAACCAATCAAAAAGTGATAACTAATTAGTCTCTGGCCGAAGTTGTCGTTATCTGAGATTATTATTATTACTTGCCCTGCTCCCTGCCGCGGCAGCGAGGCCTGAGCAGTACACTCGCCACATATCGCCATTTGCAATCAATAACTTTGGTAAACCATTTAAGGGAAAACTAAATAATCTCAGATTTTCGACACCTGGGTGGAGTGGGGAATCATGCACGAGTTCTTTCTTTTCCCAACGGGAAGATACACCGGGCTGGCTGTGTTGGGAATCAAATAGGCTTGTCCTTCCCATGAGCGGCGCGCGCTCTCGGCCGCGGCGTCCAGGTTGTTCTCAGCGGCACTTTGGCTCCTTGTTGCCGCACGCTTGCGGTTTTAGAAGAAATCAATTTTGACCTTTGTGTTTTGCTTGGAGATCCTTCTGACAAGCGATCTACTCGGAATCTGTTAAAAAGAAAGAAAAGATTATAGATGAAGGTATGTTCACGGATAATTTTAGAGATGAAGTCGCAACGGGTAAACGCCTTTTTTGACTCCAAATGAAATGACTTGATTTCAAAAATTGATTTGTGTAATTAATTCGTTGTTATTAGCGAGGACAGGCCACTTCATTAAAGTGCGAATAGTGATAAATAAAAACGATCACACTAATGAAAATAAAGGCCTGCTGAACAACAGATTCGTGAACTGTGTGCTCTCTTTTCTGTCTTTTTTTTAATATCTTGAATACTTACTGACGCAACAATCAAATGAAAATTTTAACTTCTACTAAATTTTCTTTATTTTTTCAGTAGCAAATAGCAAGCCCTTGCTTACTATTGGGGAGCAGGGGACGGCTTCAACCCTTCTCACCATTGAGGTTCACTTCATCTCCTCTTAGGGTTAGAAGCAGAAAAAAATTGTAAAAACAACGCAGTTGTGAAACAGGAGCTATGAGTCTAAATATTTTGACACCTGAATACGGATATGCTTCACTTTCTGATCGAATCGGTGGACTCCAGAACGGCATTCGAGCCACACCCCACGTCTCTTCTGCTCTAACTTAGACCATTAATGGTTCCCGAAGAACGCGAGGGGCATCTCAATGAAACTAATTATTCTGGAATACCATTCAAGCCTGATAGGGTTTAAACGTATTGCGATAAAACCGTATTCTACAAAACAGTTCCTGCGGTCCTCATGTATTCGGAATAATGTTTTAACTGGAAGTAGAAAATCGTTTAATTTTCATTTTATTGAAGCTTTTTAAAATTAAAATCAGTGCGATTTAAAATGCACTACTAGCGTGACAGGATGTAGTGCGTCGCAAAGCTCATAAATAAACGAACGCAAATTAATGTTTAGTTCTACAAAGGCATTTCTCTCAGCGTTTCAGGTTTACACACTGTCATCTAGCTTCTACATTGATGAATTGAGGAAAAGAATTACTGAGAGCATGAATTTAAGATCAGTTTTTAAATTGGAACAATGAATAATCATTTTGATGCAGCACATGACTGAGGTAAATTTTTTTCATTATCTGATTGTGAATCTACCCGAGCGAGTAGATTCATTGTGAATAGGCCGAGCGGTGCAATTACTAAATACATGCAAGACGTTCACAAATGAATAAATTTAGAATAATTCACCTATTATTGACTTTGTTATGTTCTATAATTATAATACAAAGTTTTATCGACACACTGAGCTCCCAATATGTAGACATGGCTCATGAATGATATTTTGTGCATCAAAAGTTTTATTGACAAATGTATAAATTGAGTTAACAAAAATCTGCGACGAAATAAAACTAAACGTACATACAAATTTATATATCTTGCCGGTTTGGATCTCAGCTTAATTTAAAAAAAATCTAGCATGAGGACGGCTTAAAAAGGAATATTGTCATTTCAGTTTTTTATTCATTATCAGATTAACTCTAAGTCACACTCTTTCTAAGAATCAAAGCGGGTCATGAACGCGGAGGTTGTTTTCGGTGTATGAGATAGCGTAATTTCCCCTCACTGATTTGGCAGCACTGTGCCATCTTTGATTCCTTCGACCAGGGCTGCCAATGCTTGGGTTTTAACCCAAGATCTTGGGTTTTTGCGACATACCTTGGGTTCTTGGGTTTTGTTTTGAAATA
>JACJUY010001551.1:27567-39338 GCA_014220935.1 Platorchestia sp. MABIK | reverse complement strand
ATGGGTATTACAATACTCGTGTGTGTGTGTGTATCATTTAAGTGTGTTAACTTTAAGATGTTTTAAAAACCAATGATGGTAATTTTGTACCGTCTCTATTGGAAATAAACTGTTTTTCATTTTTTTTTCATTACACTTTTAAAATTGTGAAAAATATTTATTTGAAATTCTAGTCATTACTCCTTGTTTGACTCAATACTTAAAGTCGTATCTGCTTTTGCTTTTAAGGGAGTCTAATTTTCTTGGTACTCAATACCTAGGCCAAGCAAAGGCTGTGCTCTCTGCACTGTATGTTTGTATGAGTGATGAAAGTAGGCTCACCAAACAGGGAAGAATATCAGGAAACTTGATTATGCCTGGACACCAAAGCAATTTGGAGCTATAAGCAGCGGTTCAGAGAATTTTTGAAAACTATTTCTAAAGTACTCTAACATTTTAGTTGATGCCATTAGCTAAATTTTTTCTGAATATTTAAAGAACCTTGAATTATTTGCTGCTCATTAACTTTACAATTTATCCAATGACAATAAAATACCATAAAATTTATAAATTTTGTTGATTTGAAATGTGCTCAAGCTAGTAAATTTTAATCATGAACAAATTTTATACATTTTGACAAATTGAATATATAAAAAAGCAAACTATTTTCATAGTTTATCATAAAATTTGGAAACTTAATCATTATTTGGATCCTTTAACTTTAAAATTACATCCTGTTACCAAAAATAATTGTCAAAAAATATTTTAATTATGTGCATTTAATAAAAATTCTTTTGTATTTATAAGCTGCTAATTTTGCAAGTCTTTTTAAAGTTGAATTTAGTACTTTGAGTGATCTGCAAAATAATTGCATTTGTTCAAAGCAGACCCTGACAGTTATGCTATTTATTGCAGTTTAGAGAAGTTGAAATTAGAGACTGTCCCTCGAAACTTAAGGTCAATATGCAGTTTAATATGCTTATGGAAATTGAAAATTCTGCTCCCAAGAATTGCTAAAGAAACGCATTTAAGAACGTTTCACAACAATGACATTCTGCTTGCTGATGCAATACTTTTTGAATTATTCAACTTTGAAGTTATAGGAACGTCGTAAATAAAAGTGAAGGAACGGACACATAAATATGCTGTAATATGATATTTACGTAACAAATGAGGTTAGGGTAGGTTGTGTTAGGCTAGTTGAATAAAATAGCATAAATCAACCTAAAATTGCATATCTAAACTTACCCAAACCAAGGCTGTTATTTTTCTGCCAAAAAGTGGGCGTGACCCAACAATGCAGCAACTAAGCAACCGACCATATAATAGTGTTATTCCTATCTGAACGTAATTATTGTTATATCTTGAAATTAACGCATCTGCAAGCAGAATGTCATTCATGTAAAACTTTCTTAAATGTGTTCTTCTAGTGATTCTTTGGAACGGAATTTTTAATTTCCGTGAACGGATTAAACTCCATATTGACCAAATTTAAATAGGCTACATGGAATTGCAGTTAAGGAATCTGGTCAATATCTACTTTAATACGTTCATAGAAATAAAAAATTTGGTTCCTAAAAATCATCATAGAAACACATGTAAGAACAGTTTACACAAATGTCATTTTGCTTGCTGATGCGTTATTTTTGAGTTATTCAACTTAGAAGTTATAATAACTTTGTATTTAAAAGTGAAGGAACAGACATGTGAGTATGCTGTAATGCAGGATTGACTTAACAAAGGATGAGGTTAGGTAATGATAGATTAGTTGAATCAATTAACCTAAATAAACCTAAAATAACTTGAGGGAGACTTCTACCCAAAATCAAGAAAATGGCTGTAATGTTTGTTTTATTGGATAAAGATCAATGTAAATTGGCTTATGTATGTATTTTTGGAAGTAAATAGGGGTCGTCTCTATAACTTTTTCCCACTCTTGACAATTTTGGAGAAAATGGGGGAAAGAGTAGGAAAAAAGTATGTACTTTTCAAGAGACGTCTTCTCAAAAACTACTTATTGTAGAACAATGACTTAGATTTCATTGGATGCGCAATGAGTTGCTGCATAAGGAGTTGGAGGATTACGTCGATTTTCACAATAATTTCTGAGTTACATAGGACAATTTTTTATAAATAATTGCAAATTTGAAGATCTTAGGTATTTTTTACTAAATGACTAACGTTCTTTCTATAGAATCTAGATCTATGAAAGTTGGCAAGCATACGACTCTTCAGAAATAAACAGGGGTCGTATCTACAACTTTTTCCCTTTTACAATTACGGAGCTAATAAAAGGAAATGGGTGAAAATGGGAGAGCTCAAGGTTATTTTTGAAAATCTACTCTCTCAAAAAGTTTTTATTGCAGAGCAATGATTTAGGCATCATTAGATGCACAAAATACTGCTCTATCTAAAGACATGAAATTTTTTAAAAATTCTTACCAAATTTTGATTTTGTTTAAAAATCTCTAGAAAAAATGATGACTTTTTAAAAAAAAAATTGAAATTTAAAAATAGCTAAACTAGTGATTTAATTTAATTATTCCTCCGATTTAACGTATTCCTCCGAGCCTTTATGCAGCAGCTTATCTTGCATCTAATGACATCTAAGTAATTGTTCTACAATTAGTAGTTTTTGAGAAGACATCTCTTGAAAAGTTTGCATTAGGCATCAATTACGCATCAGCAAGCAAAATGTTACTCATGTAAAACGTTCTTAAATGTGTTCCTTTCGTTATTCTTGGAAACTAAATTTCTATATTCCGTGAATGCAATAAAGTAAATATTGACCAGTTATCCAAACACAACTATAACATAGAAAAATTTAGTCTCATTATTGAACATGGTAATATTCAGATGATTGTGTCTTCCATTGAATAATAGTCTGGTATTTGCTTTTGATTTCTCACATAGGATTTTTTACTTCAAATACTAATTATTAATATAGGTTAGAATCAAATGCCAATACTTATGCCTAGGAATACTAGCAAACTACTTTTGTAGTTGTCCTCATCATCAATTTGTAATTGCAAAATGTGTTGCAGAAGCTCAGTAAATTAGATGCGTTAATTATGCTATGCTATTATTCTTTATTTTTCATTAAATGTCTTAACTTCTATAAAATTCACATTGAATCTAACATCTCAAGATTTTTTACTGCAAAATGTAATTTACATTAATAGGCAGTATCAATTATAAATTTACTTTTTTTGGGCTTAGTAAATATGTTGGTAATCTACCTCACTGTTTGAATAGCTCTGTATTGGTAAATGTGGTCAAACAATTGCATGGATAATAATAATGCTAGTTTAAAAAGGTTGTACAATTGCTAAAATAATGATCAAAAAATTGTGAAATTTTTCCTGTGCTGTAGTGATCTTTGTTAAGAGTTTGGTTAGAATAAAGTTGGTAAATGTTAAGGAAGACTGACTAATCAATTTTCAAATTTTTGTTGCTTTTATGATGGTAATTAGATCAAAATGAACAACTTTTATTCTATGCACTTTCTGGGGCAAATGAGTATTTAACAAGTTATAGCAGTGACGTAACGAAACTGAACTGATCTAACGTAACATATCTTAACCTAAGGTAACAACCATTCGAGTGTGTCAAAACAAAGATTCTATTGGAGTCTCTCCTCAAAACAATTTTTCCCGCTTGAGAGACTAGAATTGCGGTACGTAACCTACCGCTATAACTCATTAACCCTTTAACGCCCAAGTGGACTCTACGGTCCTCTTTCAAAAATAGCCTCAATATATTGTATTTCTTGTTGAATTAGTTCCCTAATGTGTTCTTTGGAGTTCACTGCCAAGTGGCAGTTCCTTCGTCATCCTGATATCAGTGATTACCTGATGCCAGCGCCAGTTTAGTGACGGTGGTTGTGATAACCTCAAGATGAGCACACAAATGCAGACGTTAAAGGGTTAAATACTCATTTCCCCGGGAAAGTGCATTGAATAACAGTTGTTTATTTCAATCTAATTACCATGATACAAGCAAGAAAAATTAAAAAATCAATTAGTCAGATCTCCTATACATTTACCATAAAGTCTCAATGAAATGCTGTATAGCAGAGAATAAATGGCATGATTTATGAAACTATTCTAGCAATAGAAATGTTAAATACTGATTATCATGTTGATATTATCAATAATAAAAGCATAGTATACCTAAAAAAATACAGAAGCTAATAGATAGGGTCTCTTTTGTCATTTCATAATGATGTTGTTAGTAGCCAGGTTTAGTGCTGGAACCTCAGGCTTGTATTAGCAAAGGAATTTTTTGTTCCTTTCTTTAGAGGATCATTGTGACCAAATGACATGTTATGTCATCTATGTTTGTGAAGTTGCTAGGATTATTACTGCTTCTTTGTTAGCAATGCATTATTGGACAAATTTTAACATCAATGAGCATATGCGTAACTTAAAATTTCTTGTATTAAGAAGCATGCTATTCATTAGAAATGAATAATATCTACTGAAAATTTCTAATATACAGTTAAACCTTGATCTAACGAACTAATAGGAGGGAAGAGCACGTCTGTTATAGCCGATAGTCTGTTGCTGTGAGGTACTGTAAACTTCACACAAACATGAGACACAGGAACACCACTTTCCAACTTCTTAATTAGTTGATTAGTTTAGTTTATCACCAATACTCAGATTCACACGCTTTTTTTTCTCTACAGATGCAATAATAGTAATGTAGAACACAGGCTAATGAGCAAATAATGCTTCACTGCAAAGTATAATGAAAACAAAATAGATATAGCTCAACCAGTCAAAACCAAGCTGTAAACAAAACAAACCTCCCGTGCTGGCAAGTCAGCAAAATTTGGTGTAGCAAATTTTGTCTGTTGCATCCAAAATCTGTTGCAGCAGGGTCCGTTAGATCAAGGTTTAGCTTTGTAATGATTCAAGTATATTACAACATAGTTTCTCATTTCAGCTGTTAGCCTATAATTGTTTGTATGAAGCAGAAATAGATAATTTCAGGATTATTCTGTGTAGTTTTGGAATGAACTTTAAGTTATATAAGTAACATTAGAGTTTCTCTTGTGAATATACTTTTAGTAAATGTACATGTACTGAATTGAGTATCATTGGCCCATGAAAAAATTTTCAGCATTGAATACGGCTTTTCCTCTGATATGAAGGGAGACTTGTCTTTAGAATTTAACAATGTCTTATATTCATCAGTGCTTATAATGAGCGTAGTGGATATTTAGTCTGGAAACTTGCTTTAGCAATTTTCTGATTAATTTGCTGGAAAATTAAAATAATTGACACTGCTATAGAAAATTTTAAAGTAAATGAAAAAATTATTTCTAGAATATAATTATTTATAGCAAATAAAATTGTTGTGAAATAATGAAAGCCTACGTGATTAGTTCTATGTTATAATCTTTGAACATGTACCTCATTGCAATGTTTATATATGTTGATTGCCTTGTCTGTTGTGCAGGATAAGTTGTGTTGTAAGTTGAACATAGATTTCTCTTTTGTGATGGGTTAAACTTTGTGTGTAATTGCAATATTTCTTGCAATTTTCCGTGTAGAATTTTGTTGATCTTTCAATTTTTTGATAACTTTCATTGTCTCATTTATTTAGTTTTGAAGACAATACTTCTGCTGCAATATTTTTATGGTTATAATCTAGAAAATAAGATACAAGGGGTAGTCAAAAAGTTCTCAGACAAATGCCATAATTTCTTTATTTAACAACTCATTACTTTCATTTTTCTACACAAGCTCCATTGTTGTCTATACACTTTTGTAATCCAGGTTTCCACCTGTAAATGCCTTCCTGATAGAATTGGGGGGGGCTTGTTCCACTAGGTTCTGTACAAGAGAGATATTTTCTTCATTTGTTGCTGTGGTGGGTCTTCCTCCTTGTGGGTCATCATCAAGTTGGACTCTTCCCTCTTTAAAGCGTTTAATCCAATCATAAGCGACTGCTCTACATGGTGCAGAGTCTCCATAAACCTGCTGTAAAGCTTCGATGATCTTAACAGGTTTCCAATTTAGTTTAGTTGAAAATTTGATGTTAGCTCTGATCTCAAAGTTTGTGGTTTGAAGGGTTGAAAATTACTATTTTGAGATGCAACCTCTCTTGATACTGACCTGACATAGACTGATGAGACAGCTGCAAATTATCAAGAAAGCTCTAAGGACAGGTTTCAACTTGTAAAAACTTGCAAATCTGTTCAGTTCAAAATGAGGGCATTTGTCTGAGAACTTCTAGACTAACCCTCGTACTTAACATTATGTTGTGCAAAATTTCTCAGCAATGCAGAGTAGTAATGGGTGGTATTGCTTCATTTCAGATTTGCTGCAGTGCACCAATGAGCCCAATGTTTCCATTCCACAACTGGCAAACCTGCTCATTGAGCGCACCCAGAACCAGGCCTGGGTGATCGTGTTCAAGGCCCTCATCACCGTGCACACCCTCATGTGTTATGGCAACGAGGTCAGTCACTTGCATCTTATCAGCCTTTGAGGCTAACATGTATGTCAATTTGCAGCTGTCATTTCTTATTGGTAATATTGGACTTAGTTGCATTCAGAATATAATGTATTGTGGTCATCAGGATATTTTATTAATGCAGCAAGTAAATTTCATCATTAACCACTATTTTTGTAAAAATTGAGCTTGAAGTCAGGGCCCAAGCATGCCTTCTTACCTTACAGCACTGGTTCCCAACCACCGGGTTGTGACTCTATAATGGGGTTGTCAATTCATTTTGAACGGAATATGAAGATTTGATAAGAATTGAAGGTATATATATTGTTTTAGGGTTTAGGTTTGTGACCCAATTGCTTATTCTAAAATGGGTTGCCATCTGCCTTACAGTATGAAGATTATTATATTTGCTTGTGGATTTGAATGGTGTTTGATTTTGATTGTATATTATATTAATTTCTTGAAAGTGTGAATATTAAAGAAAACCTACTGCACTGTCAGTTCTAATACTACTGAATAATTATAATTGTATGAGTGGCATGCTCATATAGAGAACTGTTACTTGCATATTTCATCTTGCCACCTGATTGTCCCTCTAACTCATGAGCACAATATCAATCTTCTTTATTCATTTAAAATTTGTACAAGTGTACTGGCTTGTTTGTTGACGTGTTCCATTCGTATGTTTGTGAAGAAAGAAAAAAGATATCTAGTTTCAGTGTGAAGTATTCCATGAACAACTCATTTTCTGATTCCTTCTTCAACTAAAAATTTTATGACCTAAAATGTTGCTTAGTGTATGTTGGACATTGCTATGAGATCTTGCAACTGCTGTGAGTACATTTGTATGTTGTATGAGGTGCCCATATCATAATTGAGGCTTCTAAACTACTATGATGCAGATTTGTTTATTTTTGTGTCTCTTACACTTGAATTGTGAATATTGACAGCCTTCTCTGTTTTGTGTTGCAGAGATTCACTCAGTATCTGGCATCCAGCAACTGCTCTTTTAATTTATCAGGCTTCCTGGACAAGACAGGAGCATCAGGTGAGTGGGTGCTTTGCTTCACTGCACTGCCTGTAGGGGCCCTGCTGGTGAGGTGTTCCATCACCAGCCTTGTTGGCCTACAGCTCTTGAGTAAGATGTGAAGACAAGAGCTGTTCTTACTCTCATGAGTTGTAATTAAAGTTTGTAGAAAGGACAGTGTGTGAGGGTATTTTGCTGCCTTACTGCTGAGGAGTATCTTCAGCATGAGGAGTAGAGCTGCATCTCTGTAACTTCGGGTCAATTACAATAACTATGGATGTATCAGAATGTTAATTTTGATATTTTCTTCAATCCAACTCTCAGTAACATGTATTTGATTTCATTTTTTATCAGATGATTCATCTTCCTGCTCTTAAAATGTTATGAAAGGAGGCATCCCCTCAAGGGGAAACGACTATTATATCTATGGGAATTAGCACTCTTGGAGGGAATTTGAGAGAGGGTTCAAACAAAAGGTTAGGTAGGCCTTCCTTTTATTGAAATGGAATAGGGTTTTTGTCTTCAGCACCTACTACTTTCTTCTTCAACTTTGATCTTGTTTCATGAACTTATTTCTCAAGTTGGCTTCTTTGCACCTTGTGATAAATTATGCATTCCCTCAAGTCCATAATGAATGGTGCCTTCCTCTCTTTGGAATGTTTTGGTTGTGATGAGAGAGACTTCAACTAACATCTAATCGATCTATTTGAGTAGAGGCAACACTTTATGTCAATGTTTGAATGTGCTGAACAATTCAAAACCTTTCATTAGGGCTGAGTTGTCTGAATATGATGTGGCTCCCAGAAAGAATTCTAACAAAGTGAGTGACTGATTTGGCATTTACATTTATTTTATTGATATACTTGCCTCATACAATTGATTTTTATTGCCTGAATAGATTTGCCATGCTTGTGGTATTTCCTATTTCAGTGATGTTAAACTTGGGAAATTTTTGCTGAGCTCCAAATGACATGTCGGATCTCCTCCTTGGTGGTCGGTGTAAACTAGCCATCTTGTGCTAAGTACTTAGTGCTTGTAGAAATATTGCCTAATGTGGTGAACACGTGAATAATAGTAGAATGAAAATTGGTGAAGTTTCTACTTGTATTTGTTTACTTACAAATGTTGTCCAGCCAAAGTGAGGGTGCAGGCAATGCCTTGCACTTGTTGCCAGTCCTGACTGAGGCAGGGAAAAGTTTCATTAGATGCTACTTTTGTGGGAACAAATATTTAATGGCTAAATGTGGGCTTTTATCATTTTGTGACGTGTGTCTCATGTTCATCTTAAAACTTTGTTATTTTCATGTAGTGTGACATGAACCTGTGCCTGCAATGGCTGCTGAGGATCTTGTTGCAATCTACTTTGTGACGGATCATTTGTTTCTGTGGGCGTTTGAAGTGAGATGCACACTTCATTGCTGGGACCAACTGGCCAGATGCTTATGCTAAATATGCCAGATTAAGAAGGCTCACGTGGACTCTCACTCCTCAGGTGCCACCATGGCTCTCTTGGCTTGTTGATTGCTTGGGAAAAAGAACTCCAGTTTACCAAGCACTTGGAGTTGAGTTGTGGCTGTGTTGTGTTTCCTTGGAAGGTTTTCCAATTTTACCCGTACTAATTTTATTTCAATGGTGCCATTTATCTTAAAAATTAATGTCGGCATCTTCCTAATTTTGCTCAAATTATGATTTTACACCCTTTCTTGATATACAATGCAATCAGACACAAATTGTGTGACTTGAGGCCAGTTTTCAAAAAACATTAAAGAATGATCTCAACCCATTTACTGGTTTCCGTGGATCTCCGTGAGATGACTGATGTCAATGAGTGTTTCCGCCACTTGACATGATGGCTGTTTGAAGGTGCTGTTGGTGCTGCATGTATTTGCTCTGTTATGAATAATTTGCTCACAAAATTGAGTGTTGCTAAACTTGGTTCATGGAAATCAGCAAAATTAAGAAAACACATAAACCAGCATCTGGCCAGGTATTTGGAAAAAAAAAGCTTGAGTGCTCTGGTAATCCATTGATGTTGTGCAGCTCAGCTATTGAGCTGATTTCTGGTTACTCAATATTTGGGATTTAACAGCACCAACTGATGAAGTAGATTGTGGGCAAGGACACTAGTTTTGTTGCAGTTGCACGTGGTGAGCTAGAGCTCCAGGCAACACGAGGGGTGCACGTGTGCGTTGTGTGCAGTGATTCTCTCTCTCCATTTCAGATCAGCCACAACTGAGTAAGTATCGTGCAGTGTGGAGCAGGCAGGTTTGTGTAGGGGACAGGAAGAGCAGTCGTGGACTGCTTGCTGCTGCCGTGTGGGCTTGCGTTACGGTGACTCTGAAGGGGGTCACAGCTCCCCAGTGAAAACCAGCCCTGTACCTTGCAGATGCCTGGCTGTGGGCAGCAGGGTTGTGTGCATGTCATGTCTCAGGGCTGCAGCAGTACACTGGGCACAGTGCTGGTTACACTCGTGCTTCATTTGAGGTTTTAGGAAGTAGCCTCATTTTAGTTCCTTGTGCTTCCACCCTGTTGCTTGTGTGCATTCAACCATTATAAGTAAATTTTTGTGATCTGCCATATGCAGTTTGTAAGTTTAAACTCCTGCGATGAACTATATACCGACAGTACACTTAGCCTGTCTTCTTTACATGGAATCCATGTTGGCCATTGTGGACTTGACCTCTCCCTTGTGGCAAGCAGCATTCTGCTCACTTGTACATTTGCTGTAAACTTTCAAACATCAGCACAACCAGAACTTTTCTCTTTGATTATGCATTGAGAGACCTAGAGAAGTTTGGCTCTGTTCATCGCTTCTTTCTTATATTAGCTTTAGTTTATAAATAAATTCAGTTATCATTTTCTTTTGTCATGTTGTAGTCCTTCCAGCAAGGTGGTGACCGCCCGACCGATGTGTGGCATCTGGTATTAGGTCCCATTCATTGTACAGCTCTGTGTGTTTCTTAATCTTGCCTATTCTTGGAGACTATCTTTCTTTACTGCTTTTATTTTTCTTTAGTTACCTGTAAATACAGACATTAATTCATGTCTGGTATTTTGTCATCTTCCTTCTTACAGGGATAAAACCATAGAGTGATCAATAATGAATGATTCCATCAGTATGGGTGATGTAGCTAGAGTTTGTTTGACATAAGAAGTTCTGATGAAGTCACTGGGTTACCACAGCAGGCGGCTGTGGAAGATACAGTCTCAAGAGATCTATGCAAGCATTTACATGAGCATGGTCCATGGTGTGACTTGGATGAAGAATGCTTGTGGAAGAGTAAGTGTGAGGTGCCAGTTGGCATAGTTAGTCTTTTTAATTACTTTAGGTGGCTTGGTACGAGAAGTAAACAGCAACTTTTGAGTGCTGCTCACTGCACTCACGGTAATCTTAGGCCTGCCTCTCTTGCAGTTAGTTACATGAATAGGCTTTTATCAACTAATTGCGTGCATTTTGCTGTTCTGATATTGATTTCATTTTTTTCTCTCTCCTCGTATCTCGATCAAAATTGACCTTCCTTCAAATTCATTTCATCTGCTCATACCTGCATCCTGTTGATTTGTGCCTTATTTTATTTTTGTATGCGCGTTGCTTGAGTGTCACGCAATTCTTCTCATTAATTTTGCGCTTGTTCCTCATGGCTTGAAAGATTTCACCATCCCATCCTTGTTGACTGACAAATGAAGTTTATTACATAAATGTTTGTATTTTTGGGTTTCATGGTTTCAAGAAATGAAGAATCGTTGATTTCCGGGTGTGTTCCTTTCAGTGTGAGAGCTCGAGCTGCAGTCGGGCTGTGTGCATGAGCACCTTGCATAAATTTGCGCTACTTCGCTGCACCAAAGAATGTGTTGTTCTTTGACTTTTCCTGTCCATGAAATGAGCGTAATTCTCACATCTTGCCATAAAAAAATATGCTCTGAGACAACACGTAGAAACTTTCTGTTATGACATGCAGCATCAGATGTGTTAAAAATTACCCATAGACAAATGCATGTTAAACAAAACAGGAAAATGTAGTATGCAAAAGATTTGATGTGTGTGTGTGTGCAATGACGTGCAGGTTATGACATGTCCACCTTCATCCGCCGCTACGCCAAGTATATCAACGAGAAGGCGCTCTCCTACCGCACCGTTGCCTTCGACTTCTGCAAGGTGAAGCGGGGGTAAGTGAGCTCTTCTCTACACCCTTCTGTTTCCCTTGTTGTGTTTCCCTTGTTGTGTTTCCCTTGTTGTGTTTCCCTCGTTTGGTTCCCCTCGTTTGGTTCCCCTCGTTTGGTTCCCCTCGTTTGGTTCCCC
>JACJUY010001551.1:0-24144 GCA_014220935.1 Platorchestia sp. MABIK | reverse complement strand
AGCCTGGCAGTCGTTACAGCTGTTGCCGGCAGCCTGGCAGTCGCAACAGCTGTTGCCGGCAGCCTGGCAGTCGCTACAGCTGTTGCCGGCAGCCTGGCAGTCGCTACAGCTGTTGCCGGCAGCCTGGCAGTCGCTACAGCTGTTGCCGGCAGCCTGGCAGTCGTTACAGTGTTGCCGGCAGCCTGGCAGTCGCTACAGCTGGAGCCGGCAGCCTGGCAGTCGCTACAGCTGGAGCGAGTTGGATGTTGTGCTGCCCGCCGCTGGTGTCAGATGTCGGGGCCGCATGCCAGCACCAGCTGCCCCGCTGCGTCATTGTGCGAGACGTTGTTTCCCTTTGTGTTTTTGTGAGGCACAAAGTAGCGCGCCTTGTGTACGAGCCCGTCAGGTGAGGGGTGTTGCGATCGTGTCTGCCGCCAACGCGGATCATTTGAGAACGTGTGCAATGTGAGAAAAGTTCTCAAATGTATCTGAATTGCTCGCTAGGGACTGGCTGCAGTGCGGCCGTCCGCCAGTTTCATTAGAGATCGTGTGACGTGGCACAGAACTATGGTTTAATTATTGTCTAATGGAATGAAAAGGGAGATTTTTTGAAAAAAAATGCGTAAAATTAAAAAAGAACCAATGTAAAAGGGAACATTCTTTTAATTGCAAACGTTTCGGAACCTCCGATTCCATTATCAGTGCTGTAAAACAAAGAACAAAAACGGTAATGAACAAACTGCCAAACAATTGTCCAATGGGTACGTTAAGTTAGGTTAAGTTTGAAATGTAGGTTTTCACTTTAAATTTGAAGGTTTCAAGTTCATTAACTCTTCTCACACGTTACCCCGGCAGTGCCGGGACGCCCTGGACTGCTACAAGAAGTTCCTGATCCGCATGGACCGCGTCTCCGAGTTCCTCAAGGTGGCCGAGGTGAGGCGCGTCTCCTGAGTCTAGCGGACGGTGAGAGGTCATCTCCCATAGTCGCTCCAGAATGAAATGAACGTTTGGGGGCGGGGCATGAAACGGCATCCCCGTTGCCAAATTGCCACTGCGGGGTACATTTTCTTTAATACAAATACTGTAGTATTAAGCGCCAAGATGTGGCAACAATTTATGAATTCCTTGAAAAGCTGTGCTAAACGTACCAAGAGTGCGGACATTATAAATGTAATATATATATATATATATATATATATATATATATATAGCTTAATGCATATAAGAATACTTTAATGAATATATTTTGATAATAGAACTTACCCATTTTCTACTTGATTATCGTTGTTGTCTAATATTTTCGATGGGCTGGGGTTTGTGATATGGCGGCCGTGCATTTCTGGGAACCGCCCCTAAACGGTCATTTTATTCCTGTAGTTATGCTGTTCAGAACACCTCTAGTGGTGGTCAGAGCAGAGTAGTCCTCCTCTACATGTTACGATCACCACGTGGTCATGCTCTCGAGAGAACCTCCTATGATGTTCAGAGTAGTCCTGCTCTTCGTATCTCTCATCATCCTTTATTATTTCTTCACTTCATGTAAATATACAGGGTGTTGGTGGAACTCTTGGTGCAAACATTGGCTACTAGTAGAAAATACAAATTTAAACACTTTTTCATCAGTGAAAAATATCGAAAAACGCCTGGTTTTTTAATTACTGGGCTTGTCAGTTTTTAATGCTGCGCTCCAAGAACTCATGGCGATCCTAGTTAACCACATGCACTAATGTTCAATAATAACACACGAGGGTGATGAAAAACGTTAAATAACATGAGGTACTTTAATAAATAATAGAAAGTAACGCATCAAAGTAGTTGTTCAAAATTTCAATCATTAACATCGATACACGCACGACACCTTCGTCGAAGCGAGTTGCGTACGTTGCCAAACATTCCTGGGTTGTCAGCGATATCTCCAGCAGCGACTGCAATGCAAGCGACAAGGTCTTTTTCCGACTCCACAGGTGTCGCATACATCAGAGATTTCAAGTGCCCCCATAAGAAAAGATCTAACGAAGTCAAATCAGGTGATCTCGGTGGCCAGGACACAGCACCACCACGACCAACCCATCGATTTGGAAATTGCTGGTCAAGAAACCGTCGCACATTTTGAGCATAATGTGCCGGAGCTCCATCATGTTGAAACCAAAGTCGTCTACGAATACCTAATGGCACATTTTCCAATAAATCAGGAAGGACTTCTTCAAGAAAGATTTTGTACACATCTCCAGTAAGACGCTCTGGCAGAATGTATGGACCAATGAGTTGATTGTGCACGATACCTGCCCAAACATTGACAGTGTAGCGATGTTGGTGATGACGTTCATGGATGACATGAGGGTTGTTCTGCTGCCATGAGTGAAAGTTATGATATTCAAAAATTCCATCTCGGCAGAAGGTTGCTTCATCCGTAAACAACACACACTCTGCAAAATTGGCATTTTCTACCCCCCCATCTAATAACCATTGCGCGAATCGCTCACGAGGACCATGATCAACGGGAAGAAGACCCTGGACTCTCTGGAAGTGATATGGTTGATAATTATTCCGATTCAATACATGCCACACTGTACTATGGTCACGAATACCCAAAGATGCTGCTGCGGCACTGGTGCTCGTACGCGGGTTTCTACAGAAATCTTCCAACACTTCTTGCTCTCGATGATAATTCATTGAGCGACCAACGTCTACTCTGTTTACACTAAAACTGCCGGTTTCCGTCAATTTTCGGTGCAATGCAGTGAATAATCGATGATCAGGGACTTCTCGATTAGAGTAACGTTCGTGATAGATTCTCGCGGCACGTCTTGCATTACCATTAGCAGCACCACAAGTGAAATGCATGTCAGCCATTTGTGCATTTGTAAGGCGATACATCTTACCACTTCAGTGCCACGGTGCTAACTGACTAAAGATATACATACGCTTCTCACCAGGGGTCGCTAACGTTGACTAGGAATTTCTAGAAATTTCTTGAATCTGTGAATTAATGTTTTAAACTGTAAATAAAACATGTTCGATTCTGCCAACACTTGTTCATTCTAATTCCCCATATTGCCCTTATTCCTGTCTGTTGCGAAATCGCTGTTGTGTTCTTGTAGCGTAGCATTCAAAACTTCTAAGCCCAATAATTAAAAAACTAAGCGTTTTTCGATATTTTTTCACTGATGAAAAAGCGTTTAAATTTGTATTTTCTACTAGTAGCCGAAGTTTGTACCAAGAGTTCCACCAACACCCTGTATATTGGTTCGATAATCTAGTAGGTTTTGATATGTACGCATACTTAGCAGCCTTTCAGTGTTGTTAGGTGACAGGAATTAATTGGTCCGACACAGAGTGAGGTAAATGGTACCAACTCCTACTGCAACTATTGAATTATTTTATCTGCTCTTTCATTTTATGCTTTCATTTCATCGAGATATCTAGTCACACATAAGTACGAGTTGCAAATTCCCCGGTTAAGAAGTGTACGGAGATTACTGGAAAATGATAAATGAGCTAATGAATGAGGCTGAACAGCAGCAATGACTTAGCTCAAGTGTGTGAGCACCGTAGTGACTTGGTGTGCCCACCCTGACCTCTCCCCGTGTTGCAGGCTGTCGGCATGGACAAGTCTGAGATCCCGGACCTGAAGCAGGTGAGACTTATTACCTTTGATGAAAAATGCATTCACGTGTAACCAAGGAAAAGAAAACAACATTCTAACTTTATATAATTCTAATTTGTGTTGCTTCTTTCGCGTGGTTTGATACATGAAATGGAAAATATGTATGAACTATGATGTATGTGAATAAGCTATGTTTTGGTAAGAACTATAACGTATAGTTGACCAGGCGTTAGTGGAACAGAACGCCTTTCGTGTGGCGTGGGCGGCGACGGTGTGGTGCTGCTGCTGTTCGCCGCACGGCGCTGTGCAGTGTTTGATATTGAGGTTCTGAACATCGCAAAATGCGTGGAGCTGCACCTGTCCATAAATTAGTTCAACTCGACTGTGTGGTCACGACAATTGACAGCACCGTTAGCTAGAGCCATTCTGTGCGAGGCTGCTGTGCAATTGGCGAGGTTTGGCCGTCGCAACTTGCGATGGTTGCGGCCTCGTAGATTTGCGCGGGTTGAGCTGGACGCGTGAGGGCTGGACTGACGGTGTTGTGCTTGTGTTTGGCAGGCGCCCAGCAGCCTCCTGGACGCCCTGGAGGGCCACCTCGCCTCGCTGGAGGGCAAGAAGCCGCCTCCGCCCTCAGGGTCTGCTGCCGCCACCAGGTACTTCAGCTGGGGCTCTTTTGTGATGACTACAGTAATGTTGTAATGTTGTGGGTGGCAATTGGAACGGCTTTTAATGAAGGCTGTTGCCGTGTTTCCGTGGTGGTAATTGGGAACAACGATTATATAGTGTGTTTTGCTGAGGTGATGTGAAGTTTGTATGTTTGAACGGTGAGACCTAAGGCGCAATATGGTACGAATTACTGAAACGCTGCCAAATCTAGGTTAATACTACTACTACAGGTAGTAGTAGTAGTACTTTTC
Organism: Platorchestia sp. MABIK; assembly: GCA_014220935.1. Classification (NCBI taxonomy): domain Eukaryota; kingdom Metazoa; phylum Arthropoda; class Malacostraca; order Amphipoda; family Talitridae; genus Platorchestia; species Platorchestia sp. MABIK. The sequence continues at coordinate 19,641 of JACJUY010001551.1, read as the reverse complement.
TACTTGCGTTTTACTTTTCTTTGCTTTTAGGTACTTTTCTTTGCTTGCTTGCCTGTCTCCAGATGCTGCTCTGTGCTTGCCTCCAGGCACCAGCAATTGGCACAAGCTACGATGTGGGGGCAAGCGAGCAAATATTTTAAAATCCTCTCCTCTTTTTTGAGTGTGGCCTTGCTCTTTTTGAAACCATTAGGGGTTTCTAAGACGTATTTGATTTTTGCAATGGTTGGATTTGCCTCCTTTTTTTTCCGTTGCTCCATCCTTGAAGTGTACTCTCTTACAATTGTGGACAAGCACTTGAACTAGTGCGTCTTTGTACATGTTAATGAGACTAATTTGAGTATTATACAAAAATTTGGTGAGACTGGCGGTAGTGTGCTGTTTTAATACAGAAGCATACCGCTGCCCATCACCAAACAGAGAACTTGAAACCTGATTCTTGTTTTTTATCATTTGGCAGAATGTTTGGGTTTCTTGAAGTTCAGCGTTCGAGCTGGAAGTCAGGTTTTGATGGTCAGGGAAGCGTCTCCATTAAATGTCACTTGAAATTCCTCGCATTGGGTTGAGCTGCTTCTACTCCTCTCTATGGTGGGTGCCATAGCTCTCACCAAACACACCTCAAAGCGTCGGTGTACAAAAAGCGAGGCTAATCTAACGAGAACAAGTCAGATATGACAAAGTGGTTATGTCTTCACAGTGCCTGGCCTAACGCGCTCCTGAATGGAGTGACAGAAGGCATTTGAAGTCATGTTTGTATGTGAGTCGAAATGAAATTATCACGCACTAAAAAAGGCTGGTTGTATCTGGAGAATAGGAAAACTCTGCTTTACGATAACTAGGTCAGGTGTATAGAATGTTTGTTCATTTTGCAGCAACGGGACGAGCGAAGACCCGACCGCTGTCGGTGGCGGCGTGGCGCACTCCGCTGCGGCGGCCGCTGCTGACGTCAGCTTTGCGCTCGACGAGGTCACCAAGCAGCAGGCCCTCGCTGAGGAGGAGGCCATGTACGCCAGGCTCAGGGTGGGTGCTGGGGAGAAACATTTACGGTAATAATCCACATAACATCTGCGTGGATTATTTCTTGTCACCCCGTGTCTTAAACATTTCATTTCTTATGCTTGAGAGAGATCTGCGTTTAGGCCAAGAGTAGCCTACGATTTTCATTGCTTACTATTTAACCCTTAGGGTACCGACGGTTACTCCAGGGCCAAGATGGCTTGTGCTTCCAGTTAGGGGCATCTAACATAACTGTGGTGTAATTCAACTGGCGAGGGAATATTTGACATGAATAACAAAATGAAGGAAGTTAATAGCATTCATCAAACTATTTTTTAGACATTTCAGACGCCTGCTCGCGTAAATTACCATTGATTACCTCCAAGTTCACACCACAGGTCCACGCAACATGTACAGTAACCTTTCTATTAACTTAAGCAAATTTTTTCTGACCTTAGTTCATTTTCTTATAAGTTTATGCAAAAAATTATGAATGATTTCTTCGAATATTCAAAAGCTTTTTTTTTTCAAAATCGAAAATTCCTCTTGCCAAGCTTAGAGCTTTAAAGATTCATTAGGTTTTAAATTAAAATAAAGATGCAGTCGCTTCCTTGAGCGGAAAACACCCACACTGGGGAAATTTCATTGATATCTCGGGGTGCTGAAAACTTTTGCTCCTGGAAACTTTTCCCGAAACCTATTGAATTTTCGTACTCATAGGGTTAAATTGCTCACGATTTTAATTCCGATTTCAATTCTTGATTTCTGATTTGATGCTGCACCAGATCCGTTTCGAAAACATAAACCAGCCTGGACTCTCATATAAAAATGTGAAGCACGCGAAGTAAAATTACTTCTAAAATAACTGAGTAATGTTTGTGGCTGTGTGAGCTTCGAGACTTGAAGCGCGATCTCGGCTTTGCTACTGGAGCGCTTGCAATGCTCTCAATGACTGCGCATGAGTGCAGTTGTAGTGCACAGTTGTGGTCTCCTGTGTGACTGGCGCCTTGCGTTCCCTGCCTCCTCAGGGATGCGACCATTGTGTCCGTGGGAATTAGCGCTCCCAGGGGGACTGTGTGAGGGCCCGAGCTGAGGGTTAGATAGGCCTTCTTTTTGTTGAAATAAAACGTTTTTGTTTTGTCAAGGACCATCTTTTTTTGGTTCACTGCTGCCCTGTTTTCATCATTTACTACTTTCCTCTTCAACTTTTATATTTTCTCATTAACTTTTTTCTCAACTTACTGTTTCTATGGCTCTTCTGCATTGATTCTGCATTCTTTTAACTCGGTACTAAATAGTGCCTTCCTTTCTTCGGAGTACTTTTTTTTCAGCGGTTAGGGAGGCTTAAAATAACATCTAATGTAGTCTCGCGTACAGGCGGAGGCGGCGAAGAACAACCCGTTCTTGAGCTCCCCCAGCAGCGAGGCTCCCGCAGCCCCCGCCCTGGACGGGCCCCCCCTCGGTGTAGAGTCCCCCGCCCACATCGACATCTTCTCTGCGCAACTCGACTCGCAGCCTCCCGCCCCGCCTGTGAGCCTGACGCGTCAAGTGACGCGTGACCCACCGGTGGTCACTGACGGGATTTTCATAATGCTGTCCACCGACCAGCAGTCACCGACTCAATTTCATAAATACTAAATGAAGTCATGATTCAATTAATTTTTGCTATTTTCAGAATTTCTGATTACAATTGACTCTAAATTTGAGTTGGATATTGTACTTGAGTTTAACTCGCCGCACTTGAACGTGCTAATGCCTCGTTTTCTGCTTTGGACCATCTACTTTAGTAAAGGGTCTTCCTGCCATTCAGATATGGAGACTAAGCAACTTGTGGCGCCATCCATTCCGTTGGTCGTGTGTCTGTACGTTCTGTCTTCCTCCTGAGCAACGGAGCAAAGACAACGGCGCAATGGAGTGCAAGTTTCCGTTCCAAACGCTATTCTGTTGTGCCATTTTCTCATGAAAATAACTATTGTTGGTGCAGTAACTTTACCATAAGCTTCTTTTTCGCGTGCAATTCTTATTTCAAGGATTAATTTTGTTTAAATTTTGAACATTTTTTTACCCGCGTTGCCGAGGGGCAAATTTTAAAAGGGAATATCTGCAATGTAAAAGATGGTTGAATTGCACGTTTGGAGTTAGTGTGCCTTTAATGTTTTGTTGTAAGGTGGAAAGCGTTTATTAAGGCATAGGTATTTTTGTGTGGATTTGTGGGCCTGCTGGAGCTGACTCGAGAGGCGCGTTTTAATACAGTTGAAGAAACAAGGTAGGGTCAAACCAGTATTTTTATTTCGTCGAACGTGTGGTAATGGTGACGTCATGGCAACGGACCAATAGCGCTCATATTGCATCTGGCAAAACTGCTAGCTCCAAATTTGGCACCACCATTGTCCTAGAGACATGTCGCAATGGGGTGACGCCAAAAAGTTTGTTTAAAACAAAGCTGTTCTATTTGCTAGTCGAACAAGAGGAGGTGTATTTTCCCCCATAGAAATGATCCTACCTTGTTTCCTCTACCGTGATTTTGGCCTGACGTGATGGTAGCGGTGTCGCATTGCAGAGCGAAGCATCGGAAGACCTGCTGCAGCTCGCAGGCAACCCCTTCGCAGACTTGATGGCGGCGCCTGCTTCTGTCCCTGCTGTCCAGCCTGTCCTCCAGCAGCCGCTCCTGCAGCAACAGCAGCAGCAGCCTTTAAATGGTGGGTTTGCTTCTTTAGGCAGCCAAAGTAGAGGCTGTAGTTCCTGTCCTAGGATTGTTATTTTCACAAGTGGACTAATACTAAGTGAGACCAAGATAATGGGAAAATGCTTTTGTTGTAACTACACGCAAAATTCAACTAAACGAAATCCCTCCACGTGTCCTCAAAAGCATGGAGAAAACAATAATATTAGGTTGCTTTGAGAATTCCTTCATATTTTCCAAATGGGAAGGAAAACTGTGATTGATACAATAGTTATCTTCTACTTTTATTATCATTTGCTATTTTTTAGGTAGATTTTTAATCACCCGTGTCCCTCAGGGAAATACAACTATTGTATTTATGGGAATCAGCACTCCCAGGGGGAAAATGTGAGGTCCTAAGCTGAGAGTTAGGTAGGCCTTCTTTTTGTTGAAATAGAATAGGTTTTTGTTTTGTAAAGGACCATCTTTTTTCGGTTCACTCCTGTCCTGTTTTTCAGCACTTACTACTTTCTTCTTCAACTTTTTCTTGTTTCATGAACTTCTTTCTTAGCTGTTTCGATGCACCTTGTGCGTAGATTCCGTGTTCCCTCAACTCCATACTACATGGTGCCTTCATCCTTCCTCTCTTCGAACATCTTTGTCGTGGTAAAGGGAGGCTAAAACTTTCTTACATAATAATCTTTTCTTCTTGAACTTTTTTCTGGTTTCATAAACTTCTTTGTCAGCTTACTGTTTCTATGCACCTTGTGCATAGATTCCGACTTCCCTCAACTCCATACCAAATGGTGCCTTCTTCCTTCCTCTCTTTGGAACACTTTTGTTGCGGTTAGGGAGGCTTAAACTAACATCTCATTTAATCTACTGCCTTGCCAAGAAGTCAACATGTAGTGGTACAACGCTTGATGTCAGTACATATTTTTTCCCTCATCTTGGATAGCTATGCAGCCCAAAATCTGGAGAGGAACCGATTGAGTTGTGCCGTAACTTAAGACTTTGACTGTACAAGCTTCTCCAGCAACTTGCGCAGCAGCTGTTGCTTTTTATTCTTAGTGTACTCTCGTGTAGTAGGTACTCAATTGTCAAGGCTCTCATCAAATTGTGCATTTTCAATATTTAGACCTGTCCATTATCTAAATTGTGGTGTGGTTTAGTGAGTAGCATCTGCAGTGTAGAAGCTGACAATGCCTGGATTGCTACTTTGGTGTTGAATGGTCTTATTCCTTGACCTCCACACAAATCTAGGCGGTCTTTTCTTTTGGCTGTGCGCTGTATGATGGCAGCATCACAGTTGGTATCATAAAGTCATGCATAACCTAAACACATAACAGCAAGTCATTTAGTCTTGGTATAGTTACGTGCGCCATTATAATGGATGGCCTTTCATTGGTTTTGTGTATTGGGTGATGTGACGGGCACCTCAGCGTGCTCTCATGGTGTGCTCTTGTTGCTGCTGCTGTGCTCTTTTGACAATCTGTCTCTCTTTGTGATCTGAGACGACAATGTGCTTAGCGTAGGCATCTTGGCTCTATAAAATACTCCGCGAGAAATTATAAGTACTACTATGATATGGACTTAGTCTGCAAAGCGTTTGCAATGTGCCTTACTTCCCTACTTCTGCTGCTGCAGTGCTGGACGGCCTGGGCGATATACTGAAGCCAGAGAGTGGAGGCTCCTCAGCCTCCGTGCTGCCCCCCACCTCCAGCCAGCCCCCTGCTGCCGCCACCCCCGCTAAGCTCATCAGTGGGGACCTGGACTCTTCCCTGTCCTCTCTCGTGGACAATCTCAACATCAAAGGCCCTTCTGGCAAGTGAGTCTGGTGGAGCCTCTCTCGCTCGCCGCTACTCGGCCCATTGTTGGCCGACACGCGTATGAGTTGAGGGAGGTGTGAAACGAGTTGAACCGAGCTCTGACAGAAGAAATAGCTTGAAGCTACTAGAAAAATATAGTATTGTTCGGATTGGGAACAGTGTTGGTGAGTGGGTTTGTTGTATAGAAATCTTTCCCGTCTATTTGCATTTTTCTGAAGCTGCCATGTGCATGCGAATGTGCACCTAGCATAAAGGCGATCGCTTCAACACAATCAAACAGAAGTTTTTACTCAGAAGCGATAGAGTGCCAGTGCCTTGATTTGCGAAACGACTGGTATCTTCTCCTAAAAAGAAATCATTGTAGCAGTTTGACCCCTCAGGAGGATACAACTATTGTATCTATGGGAATTGGCGCTCCCAGGGGGACTATGTGAGGGCCCTAGCTAAAGGTTAGGTAGGCTTTCCTTTTGTTGCAGTAGAATAGGATTTTGTTTTGTTACGGACCACCCTTTTTTCGGTTCACTGCTGTCCTGTTTTTCAACACCTACTACTTCCTTCTTCAACTTTTATCTGGTTTCATAATCTTATTTCCCAACTCACTGTTTCTATGCCCTTTCTGCGTAGATTCTGCGTTTCCTTAACTCCATACTAAATGGTGCCTTCTTCCTTCCTTTCTTTGGATCGCATTTGTTGCTGCGGGTAGGGAGGCTAAAACTAACGACTAAACTAAACTGTAGCAGTTTGATTGAGGATTGTAGATGCAAAAGACTTCAGTGCCTTATTTGTTACTCCACACGTGAAAATGTTATGGGTCAAAGATCATGAAATTGCGAATGGGTTATCTTCTCGAGCAGTAAGAGGCCAGTGATGTGTGTACAAGGTGGGGGAAAAGTTGCCTGACCAAGTTAAATGGTAATATATTAACAGCAGGATAATTTAGGTAATAAAACAAAAATTATGCTCGTGTTAATTTACTAACTACCATGAAATCAAATGGAAGTTAATTTTTCAATGAGCTTTCTTTTTACCTTGATTATGACCCTATGAAGTCTTCAACAGAGAAGCGCATTTTCTCTTGTGCTAATATGTCTCATGCCTTCTTTAGAAACGACTTCAAATCGTCAACGGTTGCTCAGGATGATGCACGGACTTCTGTGTCCAACATCAGCAAAACACTGAAATCCAGGGGATTCAAATCAAGCAAAGACCAATACTATTATTTACTTATTTTCAGAATAGTACAGAAGGTTTTACCTTCAAAATCAAGGAAGACAAAAGCAATAATTTGAGTAAATTTTTTTGTGGAGAAATGTATCAGTAGCTTTTATTTGAAATTAAGAGTCCAGGGACTTTTTGCCACTCTATATGCAGAAATTTCCTAATTGGTTCCTTTTTAAAAAGTAAGATTGGTTAGATGAAAGGCGAGGTGACGTTGAGGTGTGAGAACTTATGTTCCAAGTGAAGACACTGAGTCCCGAGTGTTCAACAGGGCACCGAGTGCTGCACAGGGCAGTGATATAATTAGCCTTCTGTTTCTTCTTAATTCAATGAATAAGTTTATGGAGACGGTGCAGACAGGACGGTCGTGTAGTAAAGGTGTCAGCAGACGTGTGTTGGACAAGGGGACGATGCACTTACGTGTATGATCCAATGTGGCAATGGTGACTGCAAAGAAAGCAAACGAATGAAAGCTTGATCAAAGTTTTCATTGCGCAACGTCCATTGCAATTAAATTTACATTTTCCACGCAATTTACTGTTTTCAAACTTAATATTAAATGAAAGTTAATCAAATTATTCTTTCTTTCAATTAGTGAAGCGCATCTCTCGAAATTCATCAAGTATTTGAGTTCAGTAGATCGTTAATGAGGAACCAGAGCTTAGAGTGAGATTAATGGAAGTCACGCACATTTAATGCCTGCAAATACCACAAACAGGTCAAAATTAGCTCATTAAGCTTGTCTTGGGTGTTGACGGTTACCTAACATTCCGACATTGCCTCACCCGAGCATCTCAAGTGTCCTGACAACTTGTCCACTGCAATATATTCTTCTGACTACTGTAATTGGCAGAAGTATGATGTTGTCAAAGATGTTTGATGCTCAGTTTAATAACTAGCATATCACACTATACCTACCTGTGGGGAATTTTACTGCTTCTCCAACACGCTGACCCGTTGTGTTGCCGTCAGAGCGCAGTGGGCGTCCCCCAAGACCCCAAACAAGACGGGGGGCGCGACGTGGACTCCCCCACAACCGACACAGGGCAGCTTTGCCAAACCTGTCATGCCGCAACAGTTCCCCGTCGTGAGTAGCGCTCTGCACTCCCCGTTTTGTCCTGTTCTCTTTTGATGTAAATTCTCTTGCAATTTTAAGATATTCTCTTTTAACAAGGCTCGTGCTCATATTGTTCGTTCCTATGTTTCCTCGTCTGGTATGAAGATTGTGATTGTCCACTTCTGGCGAAGGGATGTTTGTTGGCCGCGTGATTGTGTGCGAAAGTGTGCTGTCATTCATACCTGGAAGCTTTCGTCAAGTGCTCTTGAACTGGACACAGCTTCTCTGAATAGACTGTTAGAAGAAGTGAATTTTAGGGCCCACTTTATTTTCTAGCTGCTCGTGTTCGTCTGATTAGATTGACGTGATCGTGAAAATTGGATTTTAGAAGACGATCACAATTTCTTGGGCCGAATTAGATAGGCTTGTGTCACCGTTGATGATCCTTTTATATTATTTTTCTCATTTTATTGTGGTCGTGATGATTTGATTAAACTCTTCACAAACTATACTGTTTTAAATAGCTCTTGCTGCTGTTAGTCTTTCTACTGAATTATTTTTTGAATTTGAGATCACAGGAGGCATTGGGCGTTCATCGACTTAAGGATTCCTTCTCTTAGATTTGTTGCAGCTAAAACGAAATCATTTCCAGAAACATGAATGAGACAATGAATGTATGAAGTAGGGCCTCGGTTATTCAAAGCTTAGCTTTCCTTTTACTTAAAACACACGAGGTCTAGAATCCTTATGTCGAAAATTTCCAGTCTTGAGCAGCCCAGTCCGTGTAAGTCAATGCCAGATGGCTGCCATTACAAGTCATTCGGCTGATATGTTTCACTCGAGCTGCTTTGTTAGCCGCGCCATTGCTGCCTACTCGTGGAGGGTGCAGCTGTTGTTTTCGTACTGTGCTGCTTCGCAGCTCCAAACCATAGCAGATCTCTTTCAGAGGGCAGCCAAATTAGGCTAGCGCTCTTTAGTCTACATTCCTGTTTGATCTTACTACTTGCATCTGTACGCATATTGTGTCTACCATCTATGTATGTGGATGTTGCCTGCTATCAGCGTGAGCTGTTGCTTGAGTATAGATACCGGCAATGTGAACCAAGTACGGACAAAAATGACCTTGTGAAATGATACCAGCAGTATGAACTAAGTACAGACAATAATGGACAATATTGGTACCTAGTGACATGATACCAGCAGTATGAACCAAGAACGGATAATGTTGTAACTTCAGTGTCATTTCCGTCTGCCGACACGAAGTCTCTTGTGTGTTCACAGGGTGGGGGCGCCCCGCTGGTGCCTGGTGCCGGGATCATGCCCATGAACATGGCCGCTCCTCAGCAGCCTCCTCCTACTCCTCAAGCCACGGCAGCTTTCGACCCCTTCAGTGTCCTCTAAGGCGTAGGTTCGTCTGCGTTTTGCGGCCCCCGGTGTGTCTGTTGAACGTATGTGCGGGGACAGGTACTATTGTCAAAGTAGCCCTAGATGTCGCAGGTGTCGTTGCCTAGAGACAGAGAGAATTGATCCTCTTTCATTACTGAACGCATGCCCGAGTTTTGTGGTCGCTCTAGGGACACAGACTTGAGCCTCGTATTCGCCTCGGAAACGGGGTGCCAATCCCTTTTTACACTCAACTGCCGGTTAGTAACGAGCAAGTTCATACATCCTCGCGTGTGCTATACGCGGTGGGGGAAGCATCCAAGAGTTAAAAATTTCTAATTTTATGTACAGTACCTTGAAGATTTGGTGAGCTAGGGGTACTTGGTGAGGTTCTTATTCTTTAACTAGACTGGTTTTGTTTATAGTGAGTAATGTAGTATTTATTGTGGCAGGAGTAGCAGTGCTGGCCTCCCATTAGCCTTCACAGGAACTTACTGTTCTATTTCCTTTACTGCTGCTCGCCTCCTCAGTCGGCGTCGACACAAGCAGCGCTGCCTGTCATTTCCCGCCAAATTTATCCAGTGGATGCACTACGACATTCAATATGACATTTTGACAATATTTAATGTCTTAAGATTGTGGCTATTGCCAGGTTTTGTTCAATTTAATTATTCTCAAGAATGATCACAATTTTGTTTAAAACTAAATGACCTATTGCAGTCATGAGTGGAAAGCTGTCTTTGGTATGGAGGTGAAGTGAAGAGGATCTCTGTGTCACAATCTCATAGAACCGAGCTCCCCAGCGTCCGTCGCTGCTGGCACTCTGTACTGCATGCTTGAGATCCGTGCCGCGTTTCGTCGTGACTTCACTGGCCATTTTGACGGTATAGCTGCACATCATTTGGTGGTACTGCCATGTATCAGTTGATCACGTTAGTACTGATAATTCCATCTTTTGGGTAGTTTCTTATCATTTGATTGCTTTGTTACCTATCAATTTGGGGACATTGGGACTAGCCATTTGATGATATCTATCCTTCCTACTCAAAATTGTTCTAGACAATGGGAAATATGTGTGTGGTATTGATACCGAATGTTCGTTGTTATTTGGTCCAAATGTAAATGTCCGTCGAGGCTTACTCAACATTCCAACGCTGTCTCACCCGAGCTTCTGAAGTGGCGTGCTAACTCGTCCACTCTAATTCATTTTTCTAATTACTCTAATTGGCAGAAGTATAATTTTATCAAAGATGTTTGGTGCTCAGTTGAACTACAAGCGTATAACAATGTACCTACTTCTAGTTTGTTTTTGATCGTTTCGCATTATTTATGGTCTTCTGTTTGTCGATGCTATTGCTCATGTGAATATACAATGCTTAGTTTTTCAATTTCTTTTAATTGTAACATCCATTCTCCTTATCACAATTTCCAATTATTGGTATATTCATTGGATCTTTGTGGGCTCAAAGATAAAGGATTACAAACTGCCATCCGTGGTGTTGAGACCTAATGCGCCAGTCTCGCTTAGGCTTAGCACCTCTAGGGAACAGCGAGTAAATTTTCATTCGAACAAATCTGAGTTCAAGAACCTCTGCTTTAAGCTTTGGGAAAGACCGTCCAGTTTACCATTTCGTGAATGAGCTGGTCATTGGCAGCTCATGATAGCATTCAGTTGTGTTGTATGTTGGACATGTTCATGCGTGACGTAAGGTCATCTCTGGCGGTGTATTGCACGTGGCTCTCTTCGTAGCTCGGTTGGTGCTTTGCTCTCTCCTAGACTGTACGGTCGTCGTGCTCTGCTGCTGCAGCTTCATCCAGGTCTCACTTCTCTGTACATTTTAGCGGCGTTAGGATGCATGGAGACCTAATTGGCCACTCACTGAATGCAACTAGTGGAACTTATGGATGCTTCAGTGTCCATTACAATACAGTGTAATGAAAGCTTCCTGTTGAGTCCCTTGCATTCTGATGACCGCAAAGGGAACCATCGTGGGTGGTGCGCTGTACCTCAGGTATGTTTGACGGCGCAAGAATGGTTGCAGCAGTTCCTAAGTTATATTTTCATATTAGCCACGAATGTCGTTCTTGTACAGCAGTTGCCTCGAAACATTCTTAATTCTTTACACGAATAAGGCATTCAGTTCAGCCATGTTTTGAGGAAATGGAAATATTGGCTCACAGAAACTTTACGTTAGCTTTAAAGCGTCATGTTTTTGTAATCTAAAGCTGACCTAGTGTTCGCCTAGACGTTCTCTTATTACTTTTCCTATAAGGAATTGTACCTCGCCACTGCATCTATGATGTGTGCTCGATTACGTTCAGTATTAAGACGCTATCAGGGGGTCAGTGTTCTAGGTAGGAGTAAACAGTGATGGTATTCCATCATCTCTATTACAGAATCAATCAATAAAGTTAAATAGCGTTTTCATCAGACGCTGCAGGTTCTTCCCACCAATTTTTCAAGACTGAGTTTACGTGAGCTCAGAGTGTGAGAAAGCTACCAAAAAAGAACTATGTGCAATGCCTTATAGTCTAAATGTTGCAGCTATTGGCTGTTGACATGCATCAAGCTAGTGCAACCGTGTTTGAGCTAATTTGATCATTGATCTCGTGTAAGTGTTCGGAATGGAGAGTTTATTTTTATTTTGAACTCGTTTTTCTTTATAACGTTTCCAGATATAAATCTTAGTGATCAAAGTTGGCAGTTTCAACGGAAGGGCTTGTCAACTATATTGCTACTCAGACGGTCTCAGGACCGAGTTTAAGAAAGCCAAACACTTCGTACTTGCTAAGTCAAGTTAACAATTTTTGAATGTGTAGCATCTGCATGAAATTAACCTTTACTGCGAATGTTTGTCTTGTATGAAAGTTGTTTTCTTATCAAGAAATTATTCATTTTAAAACAGTATCGAGTAAGAAATATGTAAAAATCTCCCATATGTTATGAGTGATAGAATTCTCAATTTTGTTATTCTGTTTAGCAAGCAATGTATTAAATAAAACTGTTTAATGGTTCAAGAAATTAGCTTGCACATATGAATTGGTAGGCTGCTTCTCGTGTCACAAGGCTCTCAGCCTCACAATTGGCTAGGCTGATGGAAAAACCCATGGCTAGGAATGTGTACTCTCATGCTGTGTTCAGCCTTGTGCGTTGCAGAATGACTGAATGTGCGATGAATCTGTCCAGTGCCGTATTGGACGCGTGTGCCAGACTGAGACGCGCCACCAACGCCAGTATGTAATGTTTGTACTTCCTCCGAACTCGTTCTGCATAGTCTAGCCTGTGTTGGCCGCCAGTGCGAGTCCGGGAATATTTTCATTCATTGGTTGTAACGTAAATGATACTATTTTCGTAGAAAGTTTAGTTGTAGATACCTCTTTCTGTGTACATAATCGGCAATGGTAAAGTTTGAGAATAAGCTGATGCGTTGCTTGGATTTTGGGGTGGCGACTGTCTTCTGTAGAAGAGACTTGCAGCTTTCTTTTGTGTGTGTCTCCGAAGATGTGAAGAGACGAGGGAAGCTTTCATTGCCCACCGCTTGAGTGCTGAGCTTTCTAAGGTGCAGCAGGTCGTTTTCAGAAGCTAGAGCTACTGTATCTGTCTCAAGTAATCGTCAGTTCTAACTAGGATGCTGGTCCTACTCCTTCGTATTTGTGCACATCACGTTCTTGTTACAGTTTAATGATCCGAAAATCTGGCGAGGGTAAAGTTCAAGCAAGAGCGTTGTACTCTCTGAGGGAACGAGTCATTTTAATAGATTTAATTCACGGACAATTCGACTAATTACAGAACTGTTCTGATCATCTGGTTAAAGTTACGGTTCTGAGAACCCGCGCGCTTGTACGAGCGTTACGAGTGTCGTCGTGTTGTGAAGACCATAGTTTGATGTCACTGGCTCGCTAGAGCGTCGTGCCTCAAACTTCACTTGATTCGAGGACAAAAAGCTGTTTTCGGAAGTCGTAGCCTGCTTGTTCCTTATTAAAAATGTGTTCTATGACAGTGTCTGTATAGGCTCCTAACCTAAGAAACTCTGTAAATAGATCATTAGTAGCTACTTGTACTTCTCTTGCCGGAGAAGAGCATGAAGATTCGGAGATGCAGTATTAGGATCTTTATTAGATGATTAGTAACTACTGTACAAAATGATTTGTCGTTGAACCACCGTTAAATTTACAGTAAGCTGAATATCAGTCGTGTTAAAAAAATGTAGTAAATTGATCGTTATTTGGCTAAACTGGGTGGAGGCCGCCAGTTCATAGTGCCGAGGAGACGTGTAGAGCCTGCCACTCTGGTTTAGCTGATCTTTCAAGTGGCATTCGCATGTGTGGTGGCTTGAGTCTCGTTGCCCCATGGGCTGCCTGGAGCTGGTGAGAGTGAGCTCGCTGAGTTGTAAGCTGTAGTATTATTAAATACATGTTGTTTGATTGCTGGTAGTCAAGTCTGTGTAGATGTTCGTTACAGAGTCCCTAGCGTACATGAGTTGCTGTATCATCCTTCTTGCTGCTCTCTGTAGAGTACGAGTATATCACTCCAACAACTTCCATGGGTGTGAGATAGTTTTGTGAAATCTTTGATTTGATGAAGGCCTCGGACTTACGACATCAAAAGTTTCATCCGAACTGCTGTCGTCAGTGTGTTATAAAATAGGTACATCTTCATAAAATATTTCATCGTGGACAAGCTGGTCGTGACCAGCACGTGCAGGCCAGGACGAGGAAGGCTACTGAGTACTACTTCGTCTCCTGTACACTGACTGAAGAGTGCTTGTCATCATCGTTGACTGAAAACCTACGCTCTAAAGGTTTTTCTTGGCCAGCCACTTGTTCAGCAGTTACTCGAGTTATGTTTGTATAAGCTGTTAGGTGAGAGGCCTTATTTCGCTTTTCTTTTTTCTCGTGGGAGTAGCTGACCCATCGAATCAAATCTTTTAACTTCAGCTTTCGTTTTCGGCCATTATTGCATTAAGTTCCTATTACTTTTTTTTTTCTTCTTGGCGCTATTAGGGGTTTCGAAAGCTGCTATTCGAGAAGAAATGTGTTCTTGATCAATATTATTATAGTTACCCTTTTCGTGGAGAAGAATAGGCTGCATATTTATATTTCACTATATGGATCATTTCTCATTGTAAACGAAAATGTTTGGAGCGGCTCGTAAATGTTTTCGTGTGTATGCAAAAGAGTTTGTTCCGAACGCCTCGCCTTTACCGAGTTCGACGACAATGACGCACCGCGATGGGTGTGTCACTACTGCACCCTCAGGTGTCAACGAAATCGATGGACTTTAGCACTCAGACTTGCCATGGAGCGCTGCCGTGATCACCGGTGACCTCAACTTTTGCTGCAAGCATGTGGAGCCTCAACGCTGCATGCTCAGTAGCATACCAAATATTTTTCTGAACGTGAAAAACTATGTTTTAGATGTGCTAGAGAACCGACAATTTTTCAACCGTCTTATAATTCATGGATTGGCTGGTTTTCACGTTTCTAACTATTCATTACGTGTAACGTATCTGAATATGACGAATCTTTTTTGTTTTTCTGCTCAATTCTTGGTAGTTAACTTTACCCTTTCATGGTTAAAATATTTCAAGTGATATTGTGTTACATTTTTTCCTATGTTTTCGACATGTGCCTTCATTTGATCGATATTCTGAAATTAGAAATGAATTATCTTATTGAAGTAGAATATCTCATGTTTTTCTCAAAGATTTGTTGTACGATATTGAGGATGTGCCATGTGCGTGTTGAAGCAAGTATTTTTCCAGCGGCATTCAGTAAGGCATTACTAGGAGCGGGGAGTAGCGAGCGAGCTCTACTGATGATTTGTGCTCGTACTTCCTTCCTAGTTATCCCACAAGCCTTTCTCATGGGACGTTTTCATAATTCTTGCTAATGTAACCGAGGTGGGGCAATTTATCCTCCATTTTGTTCCGTGGGTTTATTGACTCTTCAATTGTAGGCGAGATTCCTTAGCTCGTCAATATTGCTCATAACAATGCGCAGGCCGTTATTTCTCTCAGAAATTTCTATGCATGAGGCCCGCGTCGCCTGTGCTGACTGATGCGAAGAAACTATCGCTTGTGGCTGCGTGAACGCGAGGCCCCGGCTCCACTAAACACACGAGGGCCATCTACTCTTCACGTCTGCTGGCCTGATCCCTGTGTTGGCACGAGAGCCTCGTGCGGTGCGCTGCAGGCGTCCAGCGACCGCAGCGCTGTGGCAGAGACAACCAGCACAGCGGGGAGAGAAAGAACTCTTCTTATCGAGAATCGTTGGCGTGACTTGCGAAAACTGTTGTTGCTGCTGCTGCTGCTGCTGCTGTTTATGGGCTTCTTTTATGTTGCTATTGTTTCAATTATTTATTACTGTAAATTTGTAGTCGGTAGGTGTATTATATTCTTGAACGTTGTAATAATTGTTATGAGAATTGTAAACCGGGTTTCACAGTTAGTCATGTAGTTCTATCCGAAGTATTGTATCTGTTCATTTCAAAAATCCCTTTGGTGATAGAGGTCAAATGTGTTGTTATCTAACCTAACGATGCGAAGTCTCAGTTTGTAGCACGTATTGCTATGTGTGCTTAAAGGTATTTGAAATGGCGCTTTCCTTTTAAGTTACCCTTTGTTAAAAGGCACCAAGTAATTGAAGTTAGTTGGTGTATTTGGTGTATTTGCGGGAATTTAAGACAAGAGAAGCCGAGGTCGAAGTGAACTTCTTTTCCGTAACTTTCATCACATCTTTGCGGCTTAAACCACTGGTACTGCACTATCTACAGCTCGTTTGACAAATACGAGATAATGAATATTAAACACATTGTGACCATAGCGTCTGTATAATTCTTGAAAACTATTTTATTACGGTTGTAAATTTGCGGTTAGCCTTCTTTGCAATGAATTGAGATAACCCCAGCGATAATGGGAGTTCATACGTAACCTGGCACTGCGAGCGACGACGGCCTAATTGTGTCCATCTCATTTATGCATGCACCAAAATTTGGTCAATAAATCTAGTGGGCCGTGTAAACTTACGTCGCGTCAATTTCAATACTGAGAAATCTTGCCCTGAAAAGTTGTAAAACTTTGAGCACGAAAACGCCATCTTGCTTAATATCCTAATCAAAAAAATTACGAATTTAAAGGAGATGTCAGGAGAACTCTTTATGCTGTGAACATTGTATGTCCTGGGCCTGCACACGGTGTAGGTTCAAATTCTTTAGCCAAGCGAAGAAGTATCAGCGCTGGTCCCTGCAAGTATATTGCTGAAGCCATAACTAACACGTGCATTCTACTCTTTAAATAATATCCTCGTTTTATTGTTTTAAATTAATTTAATTCATTCAGTAGCGTTGGCGTCACCGTTCCCTTTATTTATTATTATTGGATAAATTATGTTCATTATTCAGTTTAGGAATCACTACGAGAATATGTAATCATTTGTGATGCTGTAAGTTAAGAGTTTAACAAACTTAGATAAAATACCCTCTTAGGAACGATATCCTGAATTCTAAAGCAAGATGATTTCATTAGAATTTTGTTAGCGATCCATGGGAAGACACTAAAAAATAAACATTGTATTTAAGCATGTCCCTGATCAATATACCACGTTTCAATACTCTTAAGCTATTTACATAATTTAATGTCAACATGTTGATTTCCAAGCGATATAAGTAAATGGTAATAGTTATGCGTCGTTTCCCTCTAAACTTTATTATTGGCAACTAAAATGGAAAAATTATTAATGATAAATGCAACGAAACTGCTGAGGAATCTTACATGCGCCTCTCTTCCACTTCTAGTCGTGTTAATTAACAGATTCGTATGCGCATCTGTTTAGGATACTACCCCTTGTACTACTGCTTCCGCTCTCTCAGTAGAGCACAGTTGTTCTTTGGTGCGAATGAAACTGTACCGACAAATTTCTTTCAATATCGATATCTTTTATAACGAAGAGCTAGATGAACATGTTTTCAGCTACCTAGAGTACTTCACGCATGCCGATGTCAGCGACTGTTCTCACAGGTAACACTTAAGGATGTGTTAACTACATCAGTAATGCTGAGAATAAATACCAAGGGGACGAAGAACAGCGCATAAGAAGTAAATAGTGTTATTCACCTCCATACAGTTGTAAGGAACAGGAATGTCAGTGGCCTCTTCTTTGTCTCCTCTCTAACTTTTTCTGCTTCTTGAGGGCTCTCTCTTCGAGCGCTGGGTCGCTCTCCACGGGCTCGCTGCCTGAGAATATCCACGGCCCGATGAAGCTCGTCCACAGCATCTGGCCGGCACGGAGAGGGGCCTGCACACACCACATGTCAGCGATATGTAGTGATGAGAGAACGGTACCATACGAACGAAATATCTGATTAAATTAAACGCCTCATATGCTGAAACGAGAACGGATCGACAAAATATTTGTTCTGAAATGCATAGAATCAGAATATGCAAGAAAAATTAAGAAAATCTAACCATTAATGAAATTGTTGCACGTTGCACGCAGAACTTACCGATAATTAATGAAATTGCTCACAGTTTCGCATATTTAAAGGGGAAAAAATTATTATTAAAATGAATTTCCGCTTCTGAAACACTCATAGCAGTTAGGACAAAACCTTCGAGATAGTTTCTGTTACGCGCTCAATAGTTACGTGTAGTATATAAATCTTTTCGTCATCTGTCATTTACTACAGCATCCCACAGTGCGGTACCATCATGATTCAAAGCAAAGAATTTTTCAACTCGCTAGAAGAAATAATCGCTAAAAAGTGGAGAGCAAGTATCAGAAAAACTAATCCGTTTACGACAACCGCTTCAGATGTTTCCAAATGAGGCGTGGAAGTACAGAAAACGACAGATCTGGTGCACCACACATGAATATCTCTAAGGTATTTGATAAAAATGCACCGAAATAGTTCCATATACCATGCGCAAAAAATTGGGACAAAGAAGGTCAGCATCGTGCACAAGTGCTTCACTGTGCACTTGTGCAAATGTCGCTTTGCACAATGAGCAATGAACTCCATAGATGTCAACTGGAATTAAGGAGAAAACTCTTACGCCGTTAGACTAAAATTTAAAAAGCAAAGGAAGTGCTAATGAAAGTCATTTTATTGCAATAAAAAAAAGTGAAAACGTTCTAGAGACCAGCACCATCACTAATTCTGTTGAATATTAAGTGTGATCAATACTACGCAAGCATAAAATCATGATCGATAATAAGTACCCGCCTAAACATCAGAAGCATTAAAGTGAAAAAAAATAAAGACAACTATGCATTAACTATCTGAAAGGGATACGAGCTAAGCATGTTACTTAAACTTGTTTTTTTTTCCCAAAAATTTACAACGATTCTGAAATCGTAAGGTCAAAACCGCGAAACCGCAAATGCTGCATGGATGTCATTGAAAGATCAACAGATCTTGTATACCCTCTTTAGCAGCGTTTTTGATTTGTTGATTTTGAAAGTGTCAGACCAGAAGCTAAAAAAACTAATCTTGTAAACGTTCGCTTGCGGTATACATAAGTTTCACAATTTTCTCCGGTCTCAGAGACCTGACAATCGAAAAATAAGGCCTGTCGTATGAAACACCCCCTTCCCCCTCCCCTGTCACCACACTCCTCACAAATAAGAGCAGCAGCCAGAAGTACGACGAGATGCACGACAGCGCCACTGTAGTCGAGGTCAAAATAATGGCGTCCTTCACGTGTCTGCAAGTAAAAATTAAATTTAGGAACTATTCGATTTAATACTGTAAAATATCGATAAAAGTTGTGCCAGTGGTTTGAAAGATTAGATTAGATTATTAGATTATAAGTTAGTTTGAGGCTCCCTAACCGCTACAAAAAAGAGCGTATCGAAGAGAGGAAGGAGGAAGGCACCATTTAGTATGGAGTAAAGGGAACGCGGAATCTATGCAGAAAAGGCATAGAAACAGTAACATAAGAAAGAAGTTCATGAAATTATTATTATAATTATTTTTGGGTTTTCCCGCCGTTTTCGATACTCAGACGAAATCACAGCGTAATTTGATAGCATTGCTACATTAAGGTATCAATATTAATGTAGCGTTGCTACATTAATATTGGGAATCTGCGGGGTGTGTGGATCCCATCGTTTTAGTGCCGTGGTGTGTCAGCTTTGGTCTGACAGTGGAGCGACGGTGTTTCTAGTCGCGGGCATCCGCGCTGGCGATGGTTTGGGCCTCATATGAGGCGTAGTAGATTTTCTCTCTAGAGGTCACTTATTTTCAGTTGGTGAGTCAGATTTCATGAAGCAGACGAATTTCAAGTAAGAAAAGTTTCAGAGGGGGGTGTGGCCCGCAGATGGCGGGGCCAGTAAGTAGTTCGGGGAGGTTCGGCTCACCGCCGAGGTGAGTTTGACGCTCTTGTCCGTAGTCGGAACATTCGAGAAGGATGTGTCGGATTGTTAACGGTACTATACAGTTTTCGCAGTACGGTTGCGGTCGGCCCACCAGCAAGTGGCGGTGCGTGAGGCGCGTATGG
>JACJUY010001550.1:72694-134253 GCA_014220935.1 Platorchestia sp. MABIK | reverse complement strand
AGCATGACAGAGCTATGAGAACATTTTTAGATTAGATAAATTCGTTACCACAACTAAGGTATTCCTATTGGTGAGAAAGACATGAGCACAATTTAATGTGACATTTGGGAATCAAGGAATTTATGCACAAGGTGTTTCCCCACACTCTATGCATAGAAACAGCATAATTGAAAGAAGGTCATGAAACAAAATAGAAGTTGGGAGCAAAAGGAAATCCTACCTAACTTTCAGCTCTAGATCTTATCTCCCTAATAGGACCGCCAATTCCCGTACACACAGCAGATACATCCTGCTCACAGTTGGTAATATTCACAGTAATTCAGTATTGTCTTAGGATATCGGAGTTCCAAAAAATTATCATTTCTTATAAAAAAATAATTTCAACCAAACGATTCAAAATTCACATGGCAAATGCTGGCTGGAATTACAAGCTCAAGAACAAAACTGCAACAACAGTGTGAGAAAAATTACCACCCGAAAGGCACCATTCAAAGCAAAAATGCTACGACGCAAGTAATTGCGTCTCACAGTAGCTGTTAATGCACCACCAAGAGGTAGTTCAGGTTTTCATGTATATAGGTGGGAATTGGGCTCATGCGTGCATGGACAAGAAAGCTCACTCTTCTTGGTTTATTTTTCACAAATACGAGCAAGTGGAAGATGCAGTAGCTTAGTATCATAGCCGACTGAACACGCTGTATAGCTGTAAAACTCTGAGATAAAAGATTACTAAATAATAAAACTAAATGTTGGAAAACATAAAAACTGAAATTCTTCCAGAAAAGCTCACTTGAGCACACTCAACCCAAGCACTACCAAAACATCAAATGAAATTCTTCATTTTGTAGTCAAACAAACTGCTGACAAATTAAAGCCCTACTAATATCCGTTGAAGTTGCTCCTCGCAACATTATCAGGCACACAGCCCCTGAGAGCACCTTGAAGCAACACACTTGGTGAGTAGCATTGTCTAAACCACATGAGACTCCTTCTCCGGCAACACTCTCCTGCGTTACACTAGTCTGCTAAGTAGCATCCTAAATTATACATCAACTAGGTGAATCATGAATCATTTCTTCAAAATAATCATTGCAAGAGAGAAAGTCTCAAAGAGTAATAATTTACCATAATGCCACCCTTCCTTAATCTGATCATAACCAAAGACAAGCAAAATGAATCACAACCAACACATCCTAGTCCGAAGCTTCATAACATCATACCTTTAAAACATTACCCTGAAAGAAAAAACTCCATTAGAGAAAGCAGGTACCCAATTCAGTACACCTCGCGAGGCCAGAGCTACAGAAGAAGGCCCGCGTCGGCTCACCCTGAAGGTGGGGCGCACTATAGAGGAAGCCACACTGGAGGCCCCCACGCTGGAGGTGGCGCTCTGGCCCCCCAGACTCTCCCTGCTGTTGGACCGCCGGAGGGACGAGGACGGCGTGCGAGGCACTGCTGACGAGCGTCGGGGCGTGGTTGTGCTGCCTGGCTTGCTCACGCATTGGATGGGGGAGAACAGCCCGTGCAGAGGCTTGCATGAGAAGTACCTACACAACAGCAACAACATGTACCACTCTGTGACGTCTCTGACACTTAACATCCTCAATGATATTTTGCATTTCAGTGGCAATAAAAAAGGCAATTTTAGGGGCTATTTAATGTTTAGTCATGAAATTATTCAGCGCATGCACCCCTAAGTGGCATACATCAGTAAAATTTAATGTCAAACCATAACATTTATATTTTCATTAATCATTAACAGGAATTTGTGCCATTCACACATCACCAACAGAAAAGTTTCCAAAGTCAATCCAAATTTAGCTGAATGAACGTAAAGATTTTTTTCAGATATTTATAATTTTGCAAAAATTACTTGTCACTATGAAAAGGATTAAAAATTGATTCAATCCATTTGAAATGGTTCACTGTTGTTTAAGCCAGCTGAACATAATGTGAAGTTTGCCAAATATAACAAAACATTTTCTGCAGCAAGAATTGACATTTAAGAAGAATAAAACTTAACTTAACCTCCTTAATGATTTTCATGAATATTCAGGCGAAACAGGAAAATGTTTCTGAAATGCAAATTAACTTTGGGTATACATTTTGAAAGCAATGACATTAATTTAGAATAGCAGGGCAACAACATCAGACACGCACTTTTTGCCAGCAACAGATCCATCATTCTTGCCGGTAGGCTCGTCGAGCTCGACACCTGCCCAGAGCCCATCAGCAAAGTCCGTGCGGCCGAGGTGCCTCAGGATGCCCACCCTCACCCCAGTCTTGCTGTTCACCACTACGCGGTCCCCCACGCTCAGCTGGCCGTATGATGACAGGCTTGGGGCAGCTGAACAAATACAATGAGAAGCTAATACATGGGGAGGCTTATAATATCTCTAAATTCTTGACTGACTCTTGCAAGCTTTGTCAGTGAAGCATTCTACATTAATATGAGTAACAATAAATAAGAAGAAACCACTGACCTATTTTAAAAAATGGCAGGCCTACAAGACAAGTCATATTCAGCAGCAGGATTTATCCATAAGAATTGTCATGTCTCGAAATAACATTCTTGCACCTTTTCTATTTAGAAATAAATTTCTTTTTTGTGAGGATGCTGCAGGCGAGGAATTCTCAACTATTCATTGACTGTATTCAAGTACATACATTGTAATGAAAATTGGTACACAAAGAATAACTCAATAACACCAAACTGTACATGCAAAAATAACATGTCAGTTAGTTTAATATAATTGAATACATTCTTCTTCACTGCACATTTCCAAAACTTTATATTATGAATGCATATGCCTTTCGCTCAATCAGAAGAGGAATGCGCATTTTTTCACTCATTATTGACTGAAATGAAACAGGTTTTTTTGAGCCTATCACCGATGAAACACAGGAACAGTTTTTGTAGAAAATCTTGTTCAGTACTGGTTATCACTAGCAAAGCTGTTGATGACAACAAACTCAAATTTGTCAAAAGATTTTTTTGATGGAACCCATGTCTAGCAACAGATGATCATAAATGTGAGCAGATTGAAATGACAGAAGAAATATCAGAAATATCAAATTGTTATAATGCATATATTACAAAGAAAAACTTTCAACAAGCCCTAAAGCCAAACTGTACACACCAGGAGTATTGTTGGAGACTTTTCTGGCAACACTAGGGCCAGAAGGGGCAGCCATAGGAGTGGATTTAGCAGTGGCAACAGACTTGACACTTGCAGGAGGAGAAACCTTGCGAGTTGGTGTGATGGAGGAGCGGCCAGCACCAGAAGATGCAAGGCTGCGAGCAGGACTGAGGCTGCTACGAGCACACGATGGATCGTGAGGATCCCTGTCAGCATATTCCTCATACAGACACACCATGGAGAGTCGAGTAAGACGTGAGAACACTCCTTTCTTGGGCTCACACTGGAAGTAGCGCACACCAGCAACAGAACCATCATTCTTGCCTGAAAAAAAATATTAAAATATACTTACATATACGTACAATGGACAAAATTAATTAAATCAAATACTGTTATTGGGCGGGCAATGAACTATTTTTAGACAGGGTAAAGCTATGGTCTCCCCACAGTTGAAAAATTAGTGCCAAATTATTCATGGTAGTAATGTGACAAATCAGATCTCTGAGCAGTTAAAAATTTCTCGTGAAAAGCAAAATGCCTTCTGTTCAATACACCTGCCAATTAAAAACACAATATATACTGGCAGTTATTGTACTTTTCAAGAAAGCATTGATTGTACTACAGTTTGAGTAACTTCAGCCTAAGAGATCATAATTTTTCACAAATAAGTGAGACATAAAATCTTGGATAGGTATCAAGAATGAAAACTTGTAGGTATAGTTTTTTGCTGATTTCAATGTAATAAAATTTGAGACAGCAGCCTAACTTCAAGGTAAGGCCCTTAGAAGCACTGCTGCCCATCAACCAAAAAAATTGGTGGCAAACTTGAGAGACATTAAACAGCTAATAAATAATAACCACTAACCTGTTGGCTCATCAAGTGTGACTCCTGCCCACTCTCCAGGAGCAAACTGAGTTTCTCCAATGAAAGAAATGACTCCAGGCTTGCTACCCCCAACCCACACGCGCTGGCCGATCATGAACTGATCCGTGTCTTCCGTAAGCACAATGGATGCATCTGAAATGAACCAGTTCCTCAAGAAATACAAGGCTGCTTGCAGCCATTACTATAACCAACAAAAAATATGCAGCTAAATGAATCAAATTACTCAGGAAAATAAAAAACAACTCACAAGGTAGATTCATGCAATAGAATTCACTTCAACAAAACTTTCACTTAATATGAAATTCATGACAAAAAAAAGCAAGATAGCAGCTGAAGATTGTACAAATAATAAACCTTTCACAGAAAACACCAAGAAGTAATTAGGCTAAGCAAGAAAGCAACATAAAGCAACATTAATGGTACTTTAGTTTTAAAGGAAATAAAAACTTGACTAGGTTTAAAACCCACAACATTAATGGTTATAGTAGAAATATTTTTACAAATCCATGCTCTCACTTACCTTCAAGTTCTTAGCTGCATGAACATGAATGTGTCAGGATGAAATCATAATGTAACAATAAACAAAATAAAATCAAAGCTCAAATTGTACTTATCTACTAAAAACAACAGTACTCAAAAAAAGAAAACATTTCCAAAGCAATCTGAAAACAGAGCATTTTACCTTCTAGCAGACTTTATTAAAAAAGGATAATGAATAACCTGGAGTAAAAGAAGCTAACAATGTAGGCTAATGAAAAATTATTCTAAATTTTAATTTTTATATTTGTACCTAGTAGGATAGTTAAAAAAATTTACCTGACTTTAGAGTTCTACATGCTACTCTGAATCACAATTCTTTAAATTTTGTCAGTAGATCATTAAATTACACTTGCCATTTTTATATCTCATAATACTTTCTCCTTAAGGAAGCATTACATAGAATAACCTTTAAATCAGTTGTTCTGAATCAACACGTACAGACAGCAAATTGGACAGAACAGCTACTAGCAGCTGTTAAAAGGATAATTCAGCATATATGAACTAATTTGCTCACACAGAACAGAGTTCAAAATACACACTTACCTGTTGGTTTGGGGACTAGAGCTTGTCTTTTGGCTGGTGGTTGTCGGAGTGTGGGCACTCCTGTCCTAACACCTCTACCATTGTCTCCACCAGGGAGAGCTGACCCTCTTTTAATACTACCCATTGATTGAACACTGTCACTGGTTGGTAATTAACTAAAACACTCGAGCACAGCATATGATTACCAACATCACAAGTTTTTTAACACAAACTTATTTCCCATCCAAATTGTTTTTGATGCTCGTAAATATTTACAGAAATTCTTGATGCACTTTTATAAAAACAAAGGAAATTGGTCATGTACTATTGAAATGAAAACTTGATAAAAATGCACATCTTGCATGATACAAACGTACAGTGTTCCCTTGCTATTTTGCAGTTCAATTATGTCTGATTCACAATTTAGCCGAGTTTATATTTCCTCAATCAATCGTAATTTTTCTTATTCTTAAGTGTTACCATACTGTATTACATGCACTACTTTACCTACAAACTTCATGGTGCTTAACAGTTGCCTCTGTTATTAACAGAGCAAAGCGTAAGTTTTTAAAAGTACAGGGAGGGTCTAAAAAATTAAAGTACATGTTAAATAATTTAATACTTATTGTGTCCATACTAGGCAAATTCAGTTATCACGGCCAGTCTTGTAAGCAATTTCTTGCAACAAATGAGGGTTTACTGTATAGCATCCTGGCACAAAATTAAAACTGCTGAGTATGCTATTAAAATATTAATTTCTATCACAAGAGGTTCCCAAAATAGAACAGATTCCAATTTAGCTCACTAAATATAGTTATTTTTCTACTACGTAGTGGTTCACCTCGTAGAGCTTTACTGGATTGCTTTTTTCAGCATCTAAAGGTATTTGTGTATAGTAAATTTTCAGCTGTACAACTAGATGCTGCAGTGTGCAGAAATTTGAGGTTTACTTATTCATAACTTTAGCAACACAATATTTTAGCTTTACTAAATACAAAATTAAAACATGTAACACATATGGCAATCAATATTGAATTTAATATTGTCAATGATTTTCATACTTTTGTTGCAACATCTAGGTAATTGGAAACATTTTTAAACGTTTTACAAGAATGATATATGCTCGCAAACGCTTAATTTTTGAGATGAAGCATAAATAACGTTCAGGTAAGAATAGCATTAACGGCAGTTTTGATATGGCTCTTCCGGTGTATGGCAGATATGGAACATGCACAGTCATTTTGGCAGGAAAAACTATCAGTGTCAGTATGACCAAGGCAAGTTATTTTTCATTTACTTATATTAGTTCATTTGACTAATCTATCTAGTTATTGTTATGTCAATACTGTATTTAAGTTTATTTACATCTTTGTTGGTTCAATTTTATATATCATGTTCCTACAACTTCATAGTAAAATATCTCAAAAAACTAAGCATTTGCAAGCACAATATCATTCATGTAATGTGTCTTCAAATGTACCTTATTACCTAAATTAGGCAACAAAATTCTCAAAATCATTGACAACATTAAATTCAATGTTGATCCTTATGGCTAAGAAATACTATGCCTAATGAACTAAATTTGCATAGAATTAAGATCAATTTTTGATTACTTATGAGTGGTGCATAAACTGCATTGACTTTTCCCATAACTACTGGGGTTAAAATGTTCATAACAGAGAGATTGAGATTAACACAGTAGCAAGTGGGTTGATACAGTGTGAAGAATGTTTATTATCAATTAACATGCTGACTGCAATGGGTTAAACCTATGTTCAGTATTTAACTCAAATTTGAATTCAGAAGTTGTTAAAAGTTTAGAAATACCGAACTTTAACTGGATCCATCAAACACATTTAACTTTAACACTTTGAGTGTGACGTGACCACCGGTGGTTGCCGAGGGATTTTTCATAATACTGCTGACCAATCAGCAGTCACAGACTCAATTTTCACTTAATGAAAACTAAATAAAGGCATGATCTATTTACTGCTCATTATTTTCAAAATGAATCTCTAAAATTAGCTCTAATTTCAGTTGAATATTGAACTTTAGTGCAACCCATTGCACTTAACGTGTTAAAAGATTATCAAAACTTTTTCAAACAACCCATCAATGGGTTGTACTACAGTCAGCGTGATAAAATACGGTAAAAATACGTTTTAGCGGACTACCGCTAGGGGGCAATGCTATATATGTTTTGACTGAGCTCATCGAGCTGAGAAATGGCTCCGCACCTAACCTAACCTTGCTCCGTACCTAACCTAACCTGTACTAAACTAATTGCTTTGTTAACTAAACTTGCTGACTGTTTAGCCAGCCCAAGTTATGCCATCTTTCAGAGTCTTTGGAAGGGAATTAAGATTCCAAAGACAAACGTAATTTGTAGCCATTACTGTAAATATCCAAAAACACAACTGCTGTCGACAAAGTCTAAACTTCAACTGCGAAAATCCCTTTGCGGATGCCAGGGGTCATGTCAATCGACTCAGAATCAAAAGTTGTGTCGAATGGTCAACATTGTTTCAGTCTAGGCGTGGTCCGGTAAAACGTTTCTCAGCCTAAAATATATATCCATAAATAATAAAATGACTATAGCAATAGTCCATAGGAAATTTTTACCTATAGTAGGCCATTTTGTTACCTAACATCTAAAAAATGAAGAATGACTATTTTTAGTATTTTATTAAGGGAGCAACTTTATGATTGCTAAACCCAAGTTAATATAATAATTCTTCAAATTTGGCGTCAAAATAGCTTAAATTTAGCATCATAATTCTGAAAGAGTAAAAGAAATATGATGTATTCTAATATGTGATTCAAATTTTTTGATTGTCTCCAGGCTTGATGCGGTCATGTTTTCTTTCCATAATTTTTCAAAATTATTACATTTTGGATCAAAATAAATTAATCTTTTAGTCAAAGATTAATGTACTGTCATCATAGTCACTCAAATAGTTCAACCAATTTGGCAAGTAGTAGTTAGAAGAGTACTAATTTAGTATTATTTATATATAAATAGTTCAGCAAAAAAGTAAAGTTCTAGATTTGAATAAAAGTTCTTGTCAAGTATAAATTTTCCATTGCAACAGTAAATATAAAAAATACTGTTTAAATCTTTTGGCACTCAACAACATGCAGCAAGTAGAATGTGTCTAAGTTCATTGTAGGAAAGATGCATAGACAGTAGAAATAAATTTTTGCCATTATCATTGTCAATATATCTCAATTTATTTCCATTAGTGTAATATCTTAATACTCTTCCACGTTCCACCATTAATTGAAATAAGTGTCAACTAGCAGCAATCTATTTTGACAAAATTTGTAGGTTGAACACGAATTATGATTATGTAAAATTTCAGAATTGTTGAACTAGCGCTGAGATATCCGATAAACTCTTAAAATAATTTGGCATATTCAGCATCAGTACTGCCATAGCTTGCTCATAAAAATGATTAAACTTGCTGCAGACACAGTGGAATGATTACCTGATAACTCAAGTATTTCATTATTAGGTCAATATTGATTTTAGGCCTTTCACGGAAATTAATAATTCCATTCCGAACAATCACTTAAGGAATCCATTTAAAAACGTTTTACATAAATGACATTCTGCTCGCTGATGCTTAATTTTCGAATTATTCAACTTTGAAGTTATAGGAACATCGTATATAAAAGTGAAGGAACTGACGAGAAAATATGCAGTAATACGGTATTGACGTATCGATGGGTGAGGTTGGGTAGGTTATGTTCGGTTAGTTAAATAAACTTACCTAAAATAACATAAATAAACCTAAAATAGCTTATCTTAACTTATCCAAACCGACGCAATTTTTTCCCGCGCAAAAAGTGGGCGTGTCCCGCCAAGAATGTGGGCGTGACCCAACGATGCGGCGACTAAGCAACCGACCATATAATGTTATTCCTATCTGAACATAATTATTGTTACATCTCGAAAATAACGCATCAGCGAGCAGAATGTCATTCATGTAAAACCTTTTTAAATGTGTTCCTTTAGTGATTGTTCGGAACAGAATGTTTAATTTCCGTGAAAGGCCTAAAATCAATATTGACCCATTATTATTCTAATAAAATTGTACATTCTAGAGAAATCCACAACAAATGCCTTCTTTAAATTTTATACACGCTGCAGCTTCAGGTGAATTGACTTGATACTTATAAATTTTTTAAAACTTGATGAATGAATATTAAATAGTAGCCTTAATTTTTTAACAAAATTATTCAAAGATGCTTTAAAACTTCCCAAAAATTTCTTTTGCAAATAAGATGCTGAGCAAGTTAACTTCTGGTGGTATATTGCTAAGCCATAATCTCAAAATCATTATTTAAACTTTGCTAATTTTTGTAAAAACTATTTTCAGCCTTTTAACAGTATTATTTCGCACAAACTCACATCTAGTTTTGTATATTTTAGCCAGAGCAACAGACATGTTTTATCATAACCTCAGAGAAACCGCTCACAACAATGCTCAACATTACGTTTACCTGCTGCCTGCACGGTGGCGTATTAATAACTAATTAAGAAACTAATACCTCCAAGCTGAACTTATGTCTTATAACGAAGAAAATTTCACTCTCACAGTACGGCACATAAATTTCTCATGAATTACATAACCACGCGTTGTGAAAAACCACGAAAACACAAGTGGATTTTCAACAAGCACACGTTCACACGCCACCACGGTCCAAGAAACACTGACGGGCAATGTTGCGGAACACTACATTAAACCGCACTCTCGGAAATATATCTTTTGCCTTAAGAGCTTAAATTTGCTCAAACAAAACATGAAACACTCGTATGTTTTACCAATTGAACAATTGTCAATAAAAATAAATAAGTTTTAGAGATAAAAAGCCCAATTTCAAAGTTATCAATGGATTGAGGGGACACAAAAATCCTTAATAACTCACGAATGTCAGTGTAGCGAACATAATTTAATAGTTCATTAAAACGCAGACAATGTCCAAAAAAACTAATGCACAGTTTTTTGCTAATAAGTCTTTTTTCGTCAGAGGAGCGAGAGAAGCATCCAATTTCTCCGGTACGTTGCGCAATTTGTGAGTAATAGTAAAGACTAGCTCACAAGAAGTCGGTGGCAAGGAAGCAAAACACTGGGAATGAAAGGTCAGGCTAGAATCAGCTTTCGGTCGAACTACGGATGTTGATTGACTGAAGAATCCTTTTTATGAGCTCCATTATGAAAAAGTGAGAGTAAAAAAATTAAGCACTGAAGCATTGAGAACACTATAAGTAACTTGAAGTTCTGTTCCATGAGTTAACAAAGTGGGTAACTGAGGGAAGGTATTGTGTGCACTGAGATATTTCAGTGACATTTTCCCTGTGCTCACTTTCATTCCATTGACTTCTCCGTGAGCCTACAAACTACATAAAACTGCCCATTTTCCACACTTGCTCGTCATCATGCGTGTACTCGAAGTTTGAGCGGCATAGCGCTAGGGAAGATGATGTCATGGATACAAATTTCACTCGTGTAGGAGACTCCACATACAGCAAGGTCACCAGATCCAGTTCTGTGACCTCAATCAATAGTTGTTAGAAAAGCGTAGGACGCACAGTTTCCCGCTACAGCAGAATACGAGAGTGGAGTAGAAAGTTTGCTCGAAGTTTGACGGGCATAATATTGAGGGAGATGACTTGGATATAAAGTCTACAGGCAACGATTAGAAAATATCACCAAAACAGGTTATTCTCACTTCACTAGTACTTAATAACGTTGTAGGGCATTTCAAGCATATAAATGCGAGCCACGTTTAATTACAACGGTTAGGTACCTAATATGACTCGGTCCATAGACGATATTGTGCTAATAAAATCTTAATATTCGTGATCATCCAAGAATTATATCAACGAAAATTAATGTGGCGGGGGATGTTAGTAATCCAGTAGTCAACATTGAATGCAATCTATTCCACAACAATTATTTATTTATTTTCACAAATTACCTAGTAAACTGATCTTATTTTACACATCTCTAACTAGCAAAACTTCTCCTGTTTTTGCAAAAAAAAGACTCCGAAGTGCAATTATTTCATCCACAAAATGAGTCTGTGTTCAACAATTTGGATTTTCACTCAAATTAACCAGACAATCGGCAAAACGAAGAGGCTCGCTGACTGTTTCAAATTGACCTACTATGGAAGCTTCTCTTAACATAAAGTGTGTTTCTTTCTTTCATATCAGCGGGAGGGAGGGCCTTGTGTAATTCAAAAAATGACACGCTTTACTTGTTATTGAAGAGTATACTACTTTTTTAGAATAAATTACAATTCAAATCATTTCATTTGACTTTTTGTCCATTTCAATTTCGATTTTCTCCTGAAACATTCCAAGTATTGTTAAAATTCGTCAATCATAACAGGTTATTCTATTGAAATCATAGTTAAATTATCCAGAACGCAATGAAAGGTTATCAGGTCATGTCCTATCCAAACATCTTCTTACCTAATAACACTCATGGTGTGTTTATTTCTTCAAATGTTTGTTTGGTGTCCGCTTCTTTTGTCTTTTTGTCACGCTCATAAGGACTCTTAATGACCGTATTTGTTATACGAGTTTCACCAGTGCACAAGTACAAAAATATTTTAATCATGGTACGATTAGGATAGATAAGTTTGTTTGTTATCCACATCTGGAAGTTTTATTCAAGGAAAAAATCGAGTCTCGTCATTATTGACGGACCGTGTACACTAGTTACATATATATGAAGCATTATAACTCATGGTTCCCTTTTCACTTACGCACAATCACGAATTTATTTTGATTTCATTCTCTTTCGATGCCAATCGATAATCTGGTAAAATTTTCTTGCCCTCCATCACGAAATGTTTCAAGTGTCCCTTCTTCATAATACACTTGATGGAAAGTTACAGGAATTGTTGATGCTAAAATGAGTGCTTCAAAGCTCATGTAGCTCAATAACATGATAAACCATTAAAACAACGAACCTGTTCGGTGTTCAGCACATATCATTCCCCCACCCCAAGATAACCTGCAAACAAATTTTTGATGTGATCAAGAAAATTATTATGGGAGAAAGAACTCCAGTTTTACTAACCCAAGTTTCATCTCCCTATCAAATGCGGTGATCAGACCCACTTTTTCCGATTAAAAGTGGTAATACTCTATATGCGGCCACATTATCATGCAGTCAGATTCACTAGATAACTAGAACTCCATGAAAAACACGACGTCTTACCTTTCCTTCTAGTTCCATAAACTTGGTCTCTAAATACCAGCTGGAGACACATGATGTAATTTTGTTCTGTAATAAGAAGTTGTTTCAAATTCCAGCAATTTGTATGGGCGTCACAGAACAACCGCGAGTAGCAACACAAAACCTACACAAACATTACCTGATTCTTCGGTGATACAAGCCATTGACCGATAACAAATTCCTTACCTTCTCTCAGCGCACACACATCAGCTATGCGTCATAAATATCGAGCAGATTTAAAGTGAGGTTGAAAATTGAAGGACTTTTTGCCTCATGCATAGAGAATGCGATTGGATTCTGGGAAAACAATTTTAGGAAAGAAAAAGTAATGAAGTGCTTCCAACCCATCGAAATGCAGTTCGCTTGAAGTGGAGGTATCACTGTTTATAGTTATCACCTTGTATATGACGTACAAAAAATTCAGCATTTTGTAAAATGAAGAAGGTTAAATCGAAAAAAATGGAAGATTTATTTGATTAACTCACAGCATTACAGAAGGGAGAGGAAAAATTCATGGGCTCAAGGAGGACTGAGTGCTATTGCTCAATGTAAAAATTTCATATTGAACTGACCACTTTAATGACAAAATGAATTA
Source organism: Platorchestia sp. MABIK (assembly GCA_014220935.1). Classification (NCBI taxonomy): domain Eukaryota; kingdom Metazoa; phylum Arthropoda; class Malacostraca; order Amphipoda; family Talitridae; genus Platorchestia; species Platorchestia sp. MABIK. The sequence continues at coordinate 121,314 of JACJUY010001550.1, read as the reverse complement.
TGAATGAGAAAATAGCGTTTTAAAAAGCGAACACGTTTCATGAATCAGAGCAATCCAGGAATGCATGGAATAAAGAATCTGGTCTAAGCTTATTTGGGCCATTCAATATCTACAAGGCATATGGTCATTTTCAAGAGATCCCAATTTGCATGCGTAGAATATTTGATGTAAATCATACAGTTGCGTGTTCATTGAAAGCTATAATTTAAAAGCGAGAGCAAATAAATCCAGTTAAGTAACAAGCAAAGCGATTAAAAAAACAAAAGGTCATCAAAAATTGAAAACATCGTCATAGTTTTAAAACCTTCTTAATTGTAGAAGATTCCTTACAGAAATTGGGAGTGTTCATTTGCGGTTCATGGTTGAAATTTATAAAATTGGTCTCCAATTGGAGACTATTTCTCAACTTCAATAATGGTCATCACTTTTATTTGAAACAGTGTTTATCTTTCAATGGTCATGCCTCATAATGAAATTACTGTATATACTGAGCCTTTAAGATGACCCTGAAATGAGGAGCACAAACCTGATTGTTTGCGCACTCCTGCCTCCGACATGCGCCTCTGGTGCCGGTACAGCTCGTCGGCGACCTCCGATGTGTCTGCGTCCAAACCACCGTAAATTATGGAAAATCCTCAAGATTATAGATATCCTGTGAGGTTCTACTGGATGCAAGTGTGCTTAAATTTATGGCAAGCGTGAAAATAGGGCAATGTAGATGATTTAAATAGCTTCAATATACTCAACCATATATGACCAGCACCTACTACCCTGGTCAACACCGCACGCGTGGAAGTTACTTGGAGAGACTAACCTCATATGTTCTTGCACAATCTCAATTTGTTTTATTTGTTTATAGAAAATTAAAATGGAATGTCTTCAAATGCATTAAACACCCAATTTAATGTAAAAATAACAATCAAAATTTTACTTTAAAAACATTTTCATATATACAAACTCGAAAATTTCCCCGTCAAAACCTCAAACGTTAACCTGACAGCATAGGCCTCTTTAAGTTTTCTTTGTCACAAACAAGATCAAATCACGAAACAAAGATAAGTAAGTCTCACCATAGCTTTCATTGAAAAATGTTTGAAGTGCTCTTTTGCTTGTAAATTAGAGCACTTGTATCTTGTATCAATACATAAGTAATTATGTCCATCGTTAGATCTAATGATAACACCCCTTTTACGGCACACAGATACTTGTTTTTGGAGCGATAATTATTTATCATATCTGAAATGTTTCAAAAATGGAAAACTTCAGCAATTGCTGAGTTGTTTTCTGATGCTTTTTTTTAGCTAAAATTGTAGAAGCAAGTTTTGCAACAGAGCTAAGACAAAAAATAGTATAATGAAAGAAGAGAACTTGCGTAACATGAATGTGTGATGCGGCTCTAAGATAAAGCATGATAATGCGCCAACTACAGATGATCGCAAAAAATGCTAGATGCCAACACAATTCCAGTCTTCACTTTTTATGCTCTGGTCATACTTCTCAGCTTCAGCTCCTTACCAAAAGAAAGATGTTTTTCTTAAAGCATTTTACGTCAAAGTAGAAAACTAAGGTAAAAGCTTTGTTATATGATGCATATCAAAATAGCTGTTTACTTGTCATGCTCTTTCATTGAATGTGTTTAAGAATAATCTAATAACATAATCACGAAAATATTTAAATGATGGTTGTTTTATGAATCACAAATGTATTTTCGATAACAGCAATTTCAATTGAATTCTTTTTTCGGAACTTTAGGGTTATCTGTCCCACTTGTTTAGATGGAAAAGTGAAAAATGTTACTGTTTTAAGAATATAAAATTGATGTTCTAGACGTATGAATTAATTTTTCATGTGAGAAGGTACCCTTGTTGGCTTATATTTATTTTTAATGCATTTTATCGACTTTTCAAATTTAAATCATAAACCTCTATGACCGTCCTCTTCGGTTCTTGGAAGGTCCCAGAGATTCATTTTGGCCTGAAACCCAACAAAAATTAAAAACAAAGAAAATTAATAATAAAATAATTAAGCTAACCTAACTTAATCTAACCTTAACATCAAAAGGAAACCACAAATTAAAAGTGGTGACAGATAACCGTTTTTTGAAGTCTATTCGTATTAAAAATTGTAAATCTCATTTAGAAGGCTCGTGAGCTTTGAATTGTAATAGACTAAAGTGATAGTTTTACTGGTTCATCACTTGTGGAATATGAATTATCAGAATTGTTTGAATGTAACCAAGATACTGCGATTGAATGATAAACGTTGCAACACGTTCATTACTCTGCGTACTTTCAGTGCTCGTGACATGTGCAAAATCTGATTGCGATGTCTACGTGAGAGACGTCAGGAGAATATTTCACCCACCATGGTACTTTTTCCGCGTATCTTCGCTGAAGCGACGGCGAGCCATGACCTCGTCTTCGTGCAGAGTGGCTTAGATAATATTAAAAAAATATGTATCAAAGACATCATAAATTAGCCCTAAAGCTGTCACACTTTCATAATTATTTGATGAATGTAACAATCAATATTTCTCATGGGGGGAATTAAATTGCCAATGGTAATTTTCTCATTAAGGAAAAGTTGCATGACATCCTCAGGAAGAGTAATGCACGATGTTACCCGATTTAGCAAGGAAAACTCAAGTGTTAATTCAGTCAGAGTAAACATAATGATAAAATTTATTCGGGGACTCCGTTTTTTGTTTCCTCAATGTACCAAAATAACATCTACCAAGAATTTAATTGTTAAATTAACAATTGTGTTCTCACGTGAAGCTAAGAACGATTTCATTTGAACGCAATTGCATCAATATTGTTTTCAAATTTACTGCTGTAAACACGCTAACGACCATTTCATAAACAACGAATATTGTTCAGCATCAGGATTCGTAACGTAAGAGCCAGTAGAGAAATAATGAAATAAAAATGCGAGTAAATTTTTTCATCTTCAAGGAGTGGATGGCTTGTTTTCGAATGGACGAGTTTCCCATTTCAGATAGTATTATTTTCTTTCCGCTGAATGTGAATAAATAATTCAAAGAAAACAGAGATTGTTCAGAGGGGAACTCTAAATTGTCCCTGATGTCGTAGAAGTGCTAATTCCGTCACATTTTATGGAATTTCGTACTAGATCCTTATGAATCACCCAACTTGATGCAAGTTAGACCAAAATTTCAAGATAACAAATATTGGATTTCTGCCGACATTTACGTCCCAAAACATCAATATCAAACTGAGCGTCTGAAATTAAAAAATGAACAGTTTCTCTTATGTATAACATATTACGAGTCATACCCATGTTTTAAAAATATTCATAGATACAACAAAAATATGCCAACATTGGTTTTGTCTGGATATATTAGTTTATAAGCACGTCATCACTGTAATATTAAAAAACGAATTTTAAATTATCATCTGTTTGCAAAATCTTGCCCAAGGGCAACAGAATTTAAATCTTCTTCTTAGCAAAGGCTAACTCAGTTTTTTAAAGTATTATGTTCATCAAAACTTGCAATTTTTGAGAATTTTTCAACTTTCCTCACCAAGTGGGCGTCTGAAATTGTTTTCTTCGCTGAACCTCCTAGACGAGGCAGGCGGCAGCGGAGATGGTGAGGTGCCTCCGTTGGTGGTCATCCCTGACGGAATTTTGTACGGGAACTGATCGGGAAAAGTGAACGGCAGGAAATGCTTTTCTTTCTCGTCGAGACGAGGAGGAGCAGTGAGTGGGCCGTTGGACGCTGGTTTAACGTAGTTGTAGGCGTACGGCTTGTTGTAATTGTCCACAAAAGGGCCGTTGCCGTTGTTGAGATTGTTGTAGCTGCTGTTGGAATATCCGTTGGTGGCCTTGGCAGAATCGCTCCTGTTATCGGAGTAATCGAAAGGCGATTTGGATTTCGAGTAGATTTTAGGCGGGCTCGGGCTGCGTCGATTTGCGATCTCGATCAACTGGCTGGCGACGGCAAGTGCGTCCTCCTTGATTTTTGAGCGGACGGTTTCGTTGTTGATGAAATTGTCTATCTTCTCGGGGGCAGGAGGCCCAACGTAGACGTAGTTGTGGGAGTTGGTGCTGCTGCTGCGGCGAAAAGCGGGCCGAGAGCTGCGGTTGAAGTAGTTGTAGTACGCCGCCTTATCGTTCAGCTGTTCAACTATGTTCTCGCTCTCTTCTGCAACATAAAATCAAAATATGCCTTTAAAAGTCTGTTTCTTTTCTGACCCCCACTTCTGAATGTCTAATGAGCTACATGAGCATGTTCTTTATATTATCGAGACATGAAATGTGTAACCTATGCATAATGATGAAAAAATTTAACTTACAAATGAATGTAACAGGTACATAGATAGGACCACAGAAAGAAATTGAATTTAAGTGCAAGGAACTTTGACTCACAAAACCGGGAATAATAAAATTGAATTAATATTCACCTCTAAGCAGTGTCATGGTTTTTAACCACGACGTATGAGAAACTGTCATTTAATGGAGGACGCTCCATATATTTGATATGTTCAAATCAGCCGTGAGGGTGTCGAAAAAGCGCTTGCCGTTATCAAGATCTACCTTCTACTTCTTCCAACTGCCCATCGACTTCAAGAACGAGGAGAAGAAGAAGGGCGTCAACTGACCGAAGGGGTTGCCTAGCGTCGACACAAAGAAGGGTTATGGTACAATTTGTATTTATGTCATTATTTAACAGCTTTATGTCAATTCCAATATTTCTACAATTATCGAGAATTAATGTTTCCCTTTTCGAATATAATTCAATACGCTCGAGTCACACGTAACCGCTTATTTGTGGAAATTAATCAGATCACACTTCAAATATCGTGCAAAGCCATGCGAGAGAGTTCGCTTCCTATTGAAGGGAGCTGAAGTGACATTGAGCCCCGTGCTGCTGTAGAGAAAAGACGTGTGCTTTCTCGGCCGGCTCCTTTGGGAGCCCGGCTTTTTGCCCGGCTTTGACGCTTGGCCTGGCTTTGACTTACTTGGCCTTACGTTGTGTATTATCGTGTAACTTCGTATAATTTCTAATGTAAAAGCAGTCACGGAGCAATAGCACATCTTCCTGGAATCCGATTTAAGATGAGTTCCAATAGTGCATTTTCCCTCGAAGTAATTCATAACTAATTCTCCTGTGCGTTGGTTTACATCAACGCCACGCCCTAAGCGTATATTCGTTTGTTAACTCTGGATGTAGTAGGTGCGCTAGATTCATTTAATGTAATAGGTGCGCTAGATTCATTCAACGTGTTAGTAATTTTGTATTCTTTGTAGGGAATAAATAATTAATGTGTTTACTGCATCGTTAATTTCCCGTTAAGGATGGAGATTGGTTATCGAAGTTGTTAGTGGCACGCCACCATATAAATTGACTGATAATTGATAATTTCTGTGGACGTTGAAAAGTCTCCTTCAATCTTCATTAGAAAAATAAAAGAATTGTGACCTTAAGTCACGACGATCACAAGAAATGACAGCAGAAAATAGGTCTACGACACAGAAAGTTTTAAATAGATAGAAAAACATCACATTTTGCAAATGATAATCTTAGTTAGAACTGACATTTATCACGATAGTGAAAAATGGAACAGATGGAACAGCTAAATGGAACAAATAAATACTCTTAATGAAGCATTCCGCTGTATTCTTTTGAGGACACCAACAGGTATGAATTTTTAGTTCAATGCACAGCAGAGAAAGGAAATAAATATAAGTCTGCAGCAACATAAATCTTTGCGGCATTAAAAAAGTACACTCGGAGACATGATGATTGTACTTAACGAGAACATAATGATTCCGAATAAAATATTTCAGGCATACATTTGAATTGTACATCGCGGTGAAAGTAAGTAGTTGTAGTTAGTTTAAGGCCCCTTTTACAATGCAAAGATGTTTCCACAGACTAGAGATAAGGGACCATTTAGCATGGTCATAAGAAAAAGTGGAATCTAAGCACTAAATGTGTTCCCACATAGGATACCCTGTGCATAGAAACAGCAAGTTTGGATGGAAGAGGCGGAAAATACAAAGAAAAGATAGTGAAAAGATGTACTCATACAACTGAAAGAAGCAGAGAGAAAGCACCAAAAATGGAAGTCCCAATGGCTTGTGTATCGCTGAGGTAACCTATCAGTATCTTCACGGGGGCACAGTCCACATTGCATATGATAGACAAACCTAGCTAACAAAAACCTATTGTCTATCCTTCGCCTCCTGACTGGAATATCATAACGCAAAAATACCCATTCAAATTATCGCCTGGATGTGCAAGCCTTTCAAACAATGCTGGTAAATTTTTAACACTAGCAACATTGGTGTAAGAACTAGATTTATTAGTATGACAAGTCAAATTTGAACTTAATGTTGACAAATGAAAAATTTTTTCTCTGACAACTCAGATGAAATATTTTCGAATTGTACACCAATTCAGCAAAAGCAATAAGTATGTTTTTTGCACTTACCTAGAAAAAATATTATGTTGAGTGTGAATAAAAAATACTGGAGTTACAATGACGTTGCTTAAACAACAATAGAGATGATCAAGCATACTCCACAGTTCGAATTTTAAGATAAATATAATCTTTACAACGCATACATCAGCACTCATTATTTATAAATATAACCCAAACAACACATACATCAGTACTCACTCATGGTTTATAATTACTCAGAGCAAACGTGACCTGATTAAGCAGTTGACATAAAGCTGACTTATCTCTGACTCATTAGGAAACACCAGCTTCCATACGCATGACACGACTAATAAATATGGCCAGTGCTGATGCTGACGAGAACTGGAGTAAAACTGTGCGTTAGATTGATTAAGTCCATGGAACAAGTTGAAAAGTTTAATTATACATAAATGAAAGCTAACCATCAACGAATAAAGCAAAATTTAAAGACATCAAAATTTTTAGTTAAACTACAATTGCGTTCAATAAAGTAACTTCGATTGTTGCGGATGCGTATTTGAAAACGATTTCAATGCTTAAAAATGGTCAAAATAGTGACACACGGAAGACAATGTTAGTATTATGTCACTTAATAAACATACCTAGAATTTTCCTTAGGCTGCACATGCATTAGTGATAAATTCTCGTTTTCCTCCCAAATTCTCAAATGCCACGATTGTCATTTAAACCCATTTTTCAAATTTTCCCTCACCTGAATGGGATAACGAAGTATACATATGCAAAGAAAATTTTTTATGAATTATTAAATAGTTATTTGTGTGCTCTTGCTTAATAGAATCTTCTTCGACACAATAATATATGCGTAATAATATTCCAACTTAAAGAAAATGCTTGAAACTTATCTGCACTTGAGAATGTGCGGCAATTGACTACTTTGGATTGGATGTTCAAACAACGAACGTCTTCGCAGCGGTAGAGGCAAGGTGAATAGTTTTTGCTTTAATTGGCGACGCTACGAGCGGTTTCTCTTACCCCAATATTAAAATATTGTTTGATAAATGTTCGGAAAACAAAATATCATTTGAAAAAATCTACTGACCCAATCTTATCGCTAAGACTATGCAAGTTGTTTGAATGCCCTGCGCCTGGCCATTAACTCGACATTTATTTAGACCAATTATTACTCCGGAAAACGTGCACTAGAGATCCACAACACGCACATAATATTCTGTGCGCACACATGCTGAGCTATATATTATACATACATGGACATAGTGACGATGTCACTCACACAACACATGCACACTGTATCGAAACCCAACCTTTGTAATATTTCCCACAATGAGACCCATATTTGTAACACGTAGCTTCTCACAGAAGCAAACTACGCAACGTGGAAATTCTGGAAGCATCCCAACAAACATGACTTGCTGGATCGGGCAAACAAGAATAGGAATGAGCTAGCATCGACGAGCGTGGCCGGGGATGCGCTTCTTTCACCATACCCGCCCTGGTAACGCCAGCATCCCCAACACGCATGCAATGGCTATGCCTAACGCACAACACACACGACTGGTCACACTTCCACAAACGACGCACAAAGCTCTGCCAGAGGCTCGTACATCTGACCTCCAGCAGCAGAGGGCTGTAGAAGAGTCTTAGGTCTCAGCTCGCTTCTAGCTGCTCCAAAGATATTAGGCCCATATTTTCAGAGCTGGGAGCTCACTTCTATGAACTTGCTCAAGCGCTTATGTTTCATTCCTAGGAAAACTTACTCCATTAATGCTGTTCTCAGCTGCTCCAGCGCCATAAATCCTGTTTTTTTCGGCGTGGTCAGCCCAATTCCCAGCTGAATCACTGTCATAAATTCGAGTTCTAGTTATTTCAGCGCCATAAATCCCACCTTTCTCAGCATTGAGCGTCCACTCCTAGCAGCGCGAGAGCCATAAATCCCACCTTTCTCAGCGTTGAGCGTCCACTCCTCACTAAGCTGACGTAGAATGGCCACCGCTTTGTCCACGCGCTCACCGTCTGTGGGGCAACAAAAACATGTTTAGAATCGTCGCTTCTTTGCGCAGAGTTAAAATCTCGAAGCTGAGGTTTGAAGAAATAAAGCTTTGAAAGTAAAAACAAAGGTCAGGAGTAAAACCCATTTCTCAGATGGGAAGAGAAACAGAGATGGAGAATAAACATAAAACGGAAATGTTAAACATAATAAAACATGCTAAACAAATTTTTTCCAACGCTATGAAGAATTTCAAGTTACCGAAATTATAAAGAACATTAGTTTCATGCTGTATTTTTTGCAGCATAATTGAAATAAACTTTTTTTTGAGCTTTGTGCACATCTCATAGCGTCGTTTGAATCGAACACATGGGTAGAAGCGATGAAAGTGATTTCACTCGATCACATTGTTGCGTGAGCGAATACTTTTTCCCAATTTCAGGAAGGACTTCCACTGTACATTCTTCACGTGAGTCTTGATTCACAAATTTACGGAGTATTTTGAGTGTGCATTCATTCACGAGTATTTCTTTTTTACAATCTAAGGAAAAATTTGTCCTTTTCGTGCGGATGAGAAAAAATTTAACTCAAATTTAGCAACACATTATCACGTACAGTAAGAACAATATTTTAAACACCTAACCCGCTTCCTAAATTTCAGAAAAAAATCTTATTGATTTCTGCGCCCTGTACAAACAACTTCGTTTAATAAACAGATAGAAAAAGTCACTCAAATATTTAACAATAAGGTCAATGTACAGAAAATGTAACTTAATTATTTAAGAATAAGGTAAATGTAAAAAATGTAAATTAAATATTTAACAACAAGGCAGATATTTGTAATTCGATTAGATGCGCGTTTGACGAAACCCTCTCAACCAAAAGCAAAATAAATGGAATCAAAAAAATAACCCGGCGTCACTTCATTCACGAATCCTATTCGACTCGAAAGTAGCCCTCTAACAATCTAGACTACGGCCCTGCTTTTTCAGCTCTGAAATCTTAGCGTAAATGCCATCATTTCAGTAAGGTTTGCACCTCACCACCAGACAAAAGCCCGGGCTGTGGTGGATGACGGAAAGACGGTTCAACCTGGCAACACTAGGCCACTTTCTCTGCAAGGCTGCCCAGTGTAGGGCTGCTCGCCATTGTAAGGCTTTCTCCGCAGGGACATAGCCCTTCTTTTGACTTTCCCCGCAGGACTGTTGCCCAGCTTAGGGTTTTCGTTGTACGGTTGTAGTCCAGTTTGAAGTTTTGTTAGCAGGGCTGCTAGCCAACGTAAGCCTTTCTTTGCTCAGGTTTCATTCCAGGGTTTCCTCCAATGCGTTGCTGGCCAGCCTGCTTGGGGCTTTCTCTGCAGGATAGCTACGCCCAGCACAAGGCTTTACGTCTCCACGCCCACCTCTCACTTTCTAAAGCTGTGTCCTCACCTAAAGCTCCTTTTACAAGAAATGTTTTGAATATAGTGGGTGCTTTTTCAATAACGTATATCGTTGTTATCCGAATTTACAAACTTGCTATGGGCTACACAAATTTTAGTGGACCCTAAGTAAAAATGATCCACTGTTATGGGAGTTTATTTCGGTGCACGATTTCAACTATTCAAAAAGTCAAATACTATTCAACTTATCGAAATCATCAGGTCGCGGAATATGAAGACATTTCCTTTAAAAATATAGCGGATGAGCCCTCTGCAGCTTTGACAACACTTGGTGAGAAGGATTGGGATCTTAATGAGGAAAATAGTTCCCAAAGCAGTTGTGTGAAATTAACAATGTAGAACACGAGTATCAGGAATGATTTCATTGCCTTGAAAACAGGTTAACTCGAATAATCCCTGATTGTCTCGAATAATGCGTTATCGACGTGTTCAGCATGTGTTTGCGAGGAACAATGCTCGTCGCTGTGAACAATGGGAGCAACATGCAGCTAACTTGAACAATACCGGTTTCTATGGGCAATACTATATTGACTCGAATAAGTCAATGTTGACAGGAATAATGACATGTTGACATGGCGCACATGTTATCTTCTACGTCGAGTCAGTCCAATGCCTCCTATATGGGCACTACTCTTGCTTGGCAGGGTTGATTTTTGAAATTTCGTCAATTCTGTCAATTTCGTCAATTTCTACACTTTCATCAAATTGAACACTTCCTTAAATTTCGTCTATTTCATCAATGTCATCAATTCCGTAAGTTTCATCAATTCCATCAACTTCGTTAACGTGGTCAGTTTGAAACCTCACGAGTACGGAGCACTTCAGAGCTGTGAACTGTGTTAGAGCAGTACACTTGACATAAAATAAAGTTATTTTAATCGAAAATTACATTAAGTTAGTGTGAAAAGTTCATAATACTACGAACGCAGAACATGTCAAACGCCGTTGTCAGTGGTTGAGCTTCCGCAGGGATGTTGACATTCGGCATGGGTTTAGCCTTACGATTAATTACCTCAACTATAACAGTTGGCTATTTGTACCGTATTTGTCATTTGTGAGACTAACAAAGTTAGTTCTACCTCAATAAACCAGTAAAACACTTCACACTCTCGCGCTGTAGATGATATCATTTGAACAACAAAAGACATTCCTTCCTGTGGACCGCACTTCCATAACCAACGCATTTCATCGCTATGATTCAAGAACAGGAAATAAAAATTCATAATTTAAGAACAGATCAATGACCAAACCTCGGAGTATTGCTTCATTCGGAACATCATGTGATCATCTTTCAGGAACATTAGATACCGCCATCACGTTCGACTCAAACACATCCTTTAAATATGGAGTGAATGGCACTAAGCCCGCGCTGGTATTTCACAATGCCGCCTCCGCCTCTCAAGCAGTGTATGAAATCCACGCCCTGCTCCTAAGTTGCTCAAAGGTCACTGTAAATTTCATTTTTTTTGGGAACTCTCTCGAGTTGCGGAATAACGTCGGGGAAATCGACCTGGCAATCGTTGCTCAGCAGCAGGATGTGAGTGCGTGCATTCAGAAAATGGATTTATGTTGCCACTGCTCCGCGTTGTACACGGATCTTTTACGCCGATACGTTGGAAGTTCAGCATTTGAATCTGCATCCGAACGCTCATTAGAATTTCGGCAAAAAGCTTCAGTAAGAATTATTTTTTCTGTAAAAAGAGCTTAGTCCAAATAATATAGGTAGCTTTGAAAAACTCTTTTCGTCATTGAATGATGCAAAATAATTTTATTCCCTCGCTTGTCTATCGTAAATTTCTAATCATCTGTGTAAGCTTTGTAAAAATATCATCTACTGAAGCCACCAAGATGTATTGATGTGAGACGAATGTTTCCATCGCAAACGTAATTAAAATAATGATTAACAGGAGGAAATAACGCAATGTTGCACGCGTAAACGAGCAAAGTCTGCCTTCCGCTGCGAGCGCTGTCCAGACGAGACCGTCGGGTCATGAGAACTCTGGCATTCAACGAGAAGAATAATTTCAAACAGAGTTGAATGAATTGTAATTTCAAGCATCGAAACTGACTTTTTTTCGGTAAAACTCGTTATAAACGTCTGGGCTTTATGCATTAAGAGAAGTCAAATTTATTTGGGCCATGTATTAAATGGACGCGAGTTCATTTAACACAAGCACCGATAGCGTACAAAAAATACGCACCGATACTTTTTAATTACCCAGAACATTAATAGTGTTCAACAATAATCAATTGAGCTTCCGCGTGAGTTCATGTTGAGAAAGGAAATGAGTTATATTCGCAGTGAAAACTGAATTGTTTCTACATCCCCCAATTTATCTTGCCTTGAACTTGTAAGCTAATTTCGAAGTAGGAACATCCTGAATCCGTCTGTAAATGTCTTTCAATTGTACGAAATTAGAATTAAACTGATTGAAGTTTACTGCTGAGAACCAGTGTGTTATAAAATCAAAAATCCTAATTTTGTCTTACTGATTAAAAAATTATGAGAGTAGATAAGTAATCGGCGTTTTGGAAACTGTAAGAGATAAAGAGACCCGATAATTATTTTCTGCAAATTGTTTAAAAACTACAATAATGTGAAACAGCAAAGATTTGTTTCAACACATAAAGTTATGATTGGACAGCTCTTGAATCAAGTACGAGGGTGACCTTTTCCAGCTTTATGTTTTATTAACTTTAAAAATTTTGATGCTTTATATCCGAAGCAAAAAAGTTCACTTTTTATGACATAGATATACAAAAAAACAAATAAATTTTGTGTGAGAGAAATACAGAATTATACGCACATTGTCAAATAAAAGTCGTAATTCTTCAATTGATTTCAAAGTGCAATGATATTTTTCATTGCTACGTTTCGTGTTCTGGCAGGAAGTCGTAGTGGATTCCAAGCAATCTACTGCCTTGGCATTTGTCCAAACCAAAATTGGCACTCTCTGCAGTCATCTATCACGTACCCTTGCATAGTAAGGCTGTGTAATTGCACGTCGTTATGAACGTACATGCGACCACACGTATCCGGATGGCCGTATTTATGCATGCAACGACGGAAACATTCGTATGAGACAGACCTGACCAAGATGAGTCATAACTGAACTCCACCCCAGATGCAGGAGATTAACTGGTCAAATTCCCGGCCATTCGTTATTCAAATCGAAAGGTCAAGAAAACTTTTCACGAAAGACTCTATCAGAAGCCTATCAAGTTTTGGCTTCCAAGTTAGTCTGTCCGGGGAAATTTTCATGTCAACTAATGAGACGTGAGGGTGAGCAGGTATTCCAGACTAGCTCACAAACATATCTCGGCCGCGGAATCAGATACAGATGATTCATATGTTTTCATATTGAACAACGTTTGCTTATGAATACTTGCCAGCTACACCGGTCGATTTGCATTTAAACTGAGCGTTTACTGTTGAACACATGTAATTTGAGGGTAGTTCAGCACATGCCAACGTAATTAATAGTTGAAAGCATTAAGGATGAGCTACGCTCCGTTTAGAGGGAATGACCTCTAAGTATAGATTTTAACAGCATTTCATTGGAATAAAAGGCAATGACTGTAATTTCAAGAAATAATGATGAATTCCATTGATACATTCTAAGCTTTTCATCATATGGTCACCTTACTGACGCGGGCAGGTGCCGCTGTTACTCCAAGACAAAGAAACGATTCTAGCCTTCGGCACCAAGCAACGTCTTTGTTTAAAACTGGCGTTATGACAGTGCAGAGCGCGAATCTATAGCGTGGGTGAAAAAAAGATGTAGCGGGACTCGTAACATATGTACGTATGAAACAAACCTTAAAAAGACTTCGTACCAAGGTGATGAAGAACATACAGCGGAACCTCGTAACAGTGCCTTAGAAGAACCCTAAGAGAGTCCATCGCTTGGGCATATAGATTTATTGTATTGCTGGACTCTGTAACTTGGGACATCTGAATGCCGCCCTGTTGCATTAGTCAACTTTATGTAATTGCGAGTATACTTGTGCAACTTACACTACCTTGTTGGTTTGCTTATAGTCTGGTTCACTGCACTGCCCAAGATCTTACAGTAATTACATATCTGGTAAAATTCATTACTCAGCTGTTGTAATGACTTAGTGGAATATGTATATTTTTACTTACTGAATTATGGATCGTGTCTGACATAAAAACCCATTTTACGAAAAACATTTTCCCCAAAATCAGACGTAAATGCTCGAACAGCTTGACCCAACGGGTCACTTGAGGTCTAGCAACACTTAACGAAGGTCTTCGATACGCGAGGAAAAAAGTCCCTGTGGAATAGTTGTGGCCTTCACATTTTACAGTATCCGGTACGTTTTCAAAAGCCAAACATTTTGTTCACCATTTAAAACTCAAACTACATGAAGCTACGAGCGGGAAGTGACTTAAAACAAAAGTAAATCAAATTCTCAACAACTGCGTTCTATCTTCATTGATGCACACGTGGCACTTGAAGCTGGCTCCGAGATTTCCTTGAGGAAATTGAGAACGAAGTCAAGTACTGAGCGACTGCAGGCTGCTCTCGACACTCGCAGGACCAGGTTTTGTGGCACGAGGCTGGCGCCGACGCATCCGTTCACAGATCACTGGCTATTGAGTTCAAACTTGAAAACACGTTAAGGATTTACAGCGCATGCGCAGTTAACATCGTTCTCCGGCTTGAACACGCTGACGACTGATCCATAATTTGATGGTTCTGCTTTGGTATGTTTCGTTATGGAATTGAATTTTTCTGTAAATTTTATAAGTAGGATTTTTACATTTGCTAGAAAAGCTTTTTATTTCTCATACAATCGTGAACATGAACGAATTTTTCCTAGAATCAATACTCTTATAGCCAATGATGATCAGCTAGGACCGAAAAAATAAAGAACAACATAGGACCTGAAGAGGCGCGATTTTCAAGTAGTAGAGCTCAGCATTTATGCAGCGACCAGTTCCCCTCACAGCAGAAGGCAATTAAATTGAATAGATTCTCATGGCTAGAGCTCTTTAACCTACCGTTGCTAGCTAAAAGAAATTCAGCTTTTTTTTAAGCTTCGAACGAGGACAACTATCCAATAGACAACTATCCAACCTCCATGAGAAAAGCAAGGGAATCTTGTAAATACCAAATTGATAACTGAATACAAAGAAGCACATGGTTTACATCCACTGCGAACCTCTTTCTACAGACACAAATCTCTACGAGTCGACGTTTCGAAAGCATCAAAAAGTTAATACTGGGAAACATTCCTATGCTTCTTTATTTATGCGTACTCATAAGAAATCGTCGATTTCAAATGTACGCGTAAGTGATGCATGAACAAGAAACTTCAACTCCACCGTCTCAAAGCTCCATTAGGGTTTTATGCACATGTGTGTCTGACAAACATGTCTAATGAATTACTCGTGACCATTAACTGATCATTACTGGATACGTCAGACACATTACTCATTTGGTTCCATGGTCGTCGTTAAGAGACATGAGGTTCGAGCATCACTTGTCAAGAGGCAGTCTCGAAAGGAACACACTCCTCGGCGTCGAAGGTCTGTAAAATATCTCGGAGATATTCAGCACCATAAAGGGAGCTTGGAAGAGAGCCCGAGTTAAGAGTACGCTTTCCTTATTTGGTGGTGGCGCACTTCTAATTTAACGGTTTAAATCGCAGCAGGAAGCGAAAGGCGGTCCCGTGCGGTAGAAATATCGCCAGTTTAAATGCAAGTTTTTCACATAAATCAAAGAAAATATCCCGAGGTTGCTATAAAAAATTGCGCGGCTCATTGCTAGGAGTCGACGCTCTGATAAAACATTTTTTCTAGGACCGCAGGCCGTTACTCTCTGACTGTGGACGTACGGACTTGAATAGTACATGCATAACCACGCTATGAACAAAGTAAATAAGATAGCTAGTCAGTATAGTTAAGCTATTTGAAAGAACTCTTCGCAGAGACTAGGGTTGGTGATAAAAATTCTTGACGGCGCGAATTAGTGCGACTAAATATTGAAAATTTAAAAGATGTCAAACTCGGCGTCACACAAACACAACACCTGACGCTGGCAAGTGTCTCATAACACAATGACCTCGCGCTAATAAATATGATTAGTTGATGCACAGCGTTCAAAACCTCAACCACTCAAAAGCAGCAAATAATTTGAAAAATTAGTGTAGAAAATGATTAGATAGATCTTTGGCAACATTTCCAAGAAAGAAATCAAAAGAAAGAAAACACGATTAAATTTTTAGATAGTCCTGTAAATTAGCTCCAGAGAGATTGGAAAGAGAGTACAAAATTTTGACTCTGAGAAGCACATGCCCAGGGTTTTTGATATTGTCAATACGTACTCCACAATTTAAAATTCTTCTCACAACTTCATGCATGTTCATTGAAATTGAACTACTCTGTAGGTGCATTTTCTGTTTGCAGATATGAATTAGATTTCGTCTGTAAATGTCAACAAACTAATTTTACAATTTTCAAATACCTCTTGACGCTCTTTCAATTAATATCATAATCTGGAAAAACCATTGAAGCACTTTTTCACACGAAATAAATTAGGTATAAGCCCTGAAAAACGAGATTTAATTTGCCAAATCATGAACACCATTAATATTCAACGCTCATTCACTGCTATTTTAAGCAATACGAACATCCGCATGTGAGTTGAACCCTTGTACGAGATGACGACATTGTGCGACTGAGCTACTACTGCCTCCAACCACGAGGTCAAAGCCTGTGATGCATTCCTAGTCTCTCAATTAGTGTTTCGAATGGTGGCCCCCGTAACGCATGCTCGTTATATGGAGAGATGGAGATGGTCCGCGTGTCGGAGAGGTGCCAGGTGAACTGCCGGGACCCTCAATGGAAAGCTTGAATAGAGTTCCTCCAATGCCTTTTCTTCATTAACGGACGCTTCTCGCTGGGTGCTAATTAATCGTGTTCCCATGTAGAGGATTATTGTCTACATGAATGAAAAGAGTCTTTAGAGAAATGAATGCGATGAAAAACTGGAAAATGCATCAGGCTATGGTGTGTATTCGAAACAATAGTAATATGTACGCAAGGATTATTGAGTCTGTGTCAAACTTACCTGGAAAAGTTGATTTAAATAAATAATTTCATTAAGGTATGCCATGAGCACAGGAATAATTTAATGATTGGCTGAATTTATTAGGTAACCAGGGCCAAATGCGTCAGTAAACATACAGTGAGAACTAATTAACCATCAGCCAGAACTAAGCCTAACTAGAAACTGCTTCTCTATTGCATTGAATATGAACGAACCGTGAAACGAAGTTAAATTCATTACCCCGAAAATAGCCAACGTTGACATAGTCGCATCACGACGTGTTTGAATATTATCACAACTCTAATAATTTTCTAATGCACGAAATCAGATGAAATTCGAAGTAAGCAATCGCCGTTCATTGAGATTAGAAAACCGTGTACGAATATGGAGAAAGACAAAAAGCCGCGCTGAGGCTCACGCAGAGCCACTTGCCAGGCCACCCGTGTTTGCAGGCTGACGTAAGATCAAACAGAACTCGAAGTGCTGAGCTGCTGCGTGGCTCGCCAAAACTCGAACATGGCGTCATGGTACTGGACCTGGGCGGCCGTGATTCTGAGCACCAGGTACACGAAAAACAGCTAAGTTCACGCAGTTATTGCGAGTTCAGGAGCAGTAAAGGACGACGGGGTGAAGTCTATCACGAGCACGACGAAACTTGGGCATTTAGGCATGAACCAACGCGGCGTGTTTTCAGGGACATGTCAGACGTGTCGGTAGAAGGAAATGAGCTAGTAGAGTGGTCTATGGAAAAATTATTTTCGGCAATTCTACACCTCTAAATTGAGCAAAATCTGCTTCAATCACCCCATGTGATTTAGAAACATCAATTTAAAGGAGAGGACAATGGGTGAAGAATACCAGTTTGTTGAATGATAGAAATATGCCATCCAACAACAATGAAAGTTGTCAATTTCAGCAGGTTACCTGCAGTGTATCGTTATGGCGTTCTCTACACTGCGGGACTGTTTTAATTCGTCATAGTAAATGTGGATATTGAATTTCGTCACGGTTGATAAGTTTATGATAATTTATTACAGTTTTAAGCGACATGCTTGAGGTTATGACCAGTGGCCAATGTAGTTTCTCACACTTACCAATGTTATTTTTCCTGGCCCGTGAAAAAGTGAAACAAAAGTAATTTCTACTCTTCTAGTCTGATGCCTGCTGGTGAACGGTGTCTGACGCATGGCACGCGGGTAGCAACTCGAGTATGGAAGCCACTCGGCTTGTTCCTGTCGCAATTTTCTGTTCCATTCTAATTTTCCCGAAAACTGAAACTAGGAACCGTGAGTCTGTGGAATAACCTTGCACCAACGTAGTGGAAAAAAGCTACAAAATAGAGTTAACACCCACAGTAATTCGCAATGAAAAGTGATATCAATGGCGGAGGAAAAGCATGAAAATATAAATCGTGGCAAGTTTTCCTTCTTCTTTTGAAACTCAGCCACGAAGCATGATAAAAAGTTGAATTACTTTTTAGAATTTATTGATGATTTAATTTTCTGTCTGAATCAAAAGAATGAAGGATTACGATAAAAAGAGAATGTTCCAAGGGATATTGAAAAAACGTTAGATAAACGACGTAGGATCGAATTCTTTACTGACATACCTATTCCTGGGGAAAGAGAGTGAATTCATTTAAATGCTTTCACACTGCTTTTAATGCCATTTTGTCTGCGAAATGGCTTCGTTTGAAGAATGGCCAACTGAATTTGTCATGTTCTCTGTTCTCAGAAACGATTAGTTTTTGGATTAATTTCTAATCCTCAAACTATGCCTCAAAGAAGAAATAATCATTTTTGTCTAACAGAGAGATGAACGGGCTAGATGAGATAAAATCAATACAAACTATTTCAACGGAATGAAAATTAACTAAAACCTGCAGGCAATGAAAAAAATAGTTCAGTGCACTGCGTCACTTATTCGAACATTTTTGAGCTACATGATCATCTCGTGAATCAATTTAAAATTTTCAAATTTCTCTTTTAAGTAATTTACTAGAGCATCGAAATAGGCATTTAATGATTTTCAATTTTTTCAGAGATGAGCATCATCTTGACAGGATTGTAATCCAGCTTCCGGCGCCAACTAGAGTACTATGTGTGATACCAGCAGGAGCGTTATCGGATCTCCATGTCACTCTTAAGTGGACGTTATCTGCATGTGTAATAAAAGTGCATCTGAAAAATTGCTGTAAACAAATCTCACAACTCAATCACAGGAAGAAATGAGGTTTATCTTCTCGTGGCCCAGTACATTTCAATAAAAAGAAATCTCTACCCCGAAAACATGAGACGTTTTTAAAGCAACGAGGGCACTAATTATGTATAGCATTGTCTATTTATGGGATTAGAAAAGGACAAAATAAAATGGACAACAAACTTACTGGCAGCCACGACACGAACTACATAGTTATTAAGACCCCAGAAAAGAAATAGTATTACCATCTGATTCTTATCGTAATCTTCACTCAGCCGAGGAGGAAGATAGATTTGCAGCAAGAGTGATGTAGTCTAGAGTCAGTCATGCAGAGATAACTATAATTTAAATACGCACACAGGAGCATACCTCATTTAACATTGTTTTCATTACCTGGACTGAACACGGGCGCGGGCGGAGATTGTTTTGGAATCTTTCAGTAAGAACTAATGGCACGAGATCGAGGTGTCTTTTTCCTGCAGTTTGATTGACAATGCAAGAAGAGATGAAAATTTGAGTTGAAGCTGAAAAAAGAGATCAAAATTTATAAATTTTCAAAGTGCCATGAGTTTAAAAAAATTAATTTTAACAATATGAAAATTAAAATGAAATAATTTGAACCGAAATTGCAATTTTTTACTTGACTTGAAAATTATAAGTGGAATTATAAGTGGAATTTCCTCATATTGCACTAAAAATTAGCAGTGCCATCAATAATTCATCTACTAATGGAATGCCGTATCCTCTTGGGAAAACATGAATAACTACGGAAAAAAACATTTCTAATGGCATTCCAGTCGTAAGTGAAATTTTTCATGCAGCTTCTTTTTTGATGATACCGTGCAACGTCAGAAATGCTGACACAATACCATAAACAACAGAGCTGAAATCGTAAACAGCGGTCTAGCTCAGGTTAACAAGCACGGTGGTGACACAGGGCGTAACCTCTCATCGCGACGGCAGATGAACAACTGAGTCTGAGTGAGTCACTGAGGGATGCCCGCTGCTAGGTACCTGCGAGGAGAGAACATCGAACGCTTTTCCTGGAATGGCATTTATTAATCGTCAAAGTTAATGAGGCAAACGCAAAACTCGAGGAAGCCACGGTGTTAGCAGGCCAATTTTAGATATATTTCCCGAGTCTTGAAATAACGGGAATTTCATGAGTGCATCAAGATTAGTCTGTAACTTTTGCTGGACAACTACTGGAGCAACATGAAAAATGCAGTTGTGCAGAATTACAGCGTCTGTTACTATACGAAAAAGAAACGCCTTATTTAAAGTTGTCCAATGCACAAAACTCAGGTCAAAAATTAATCCGACACTAATTTTAAATGCGAATTTAAACAGTTAGATATTAACACGGATACTTTAAACCACCATTGATAACGTCAGTGCATTGGAGGCTTGGAGGAAAAATGGCAATGTTTTCAGCGGCTGACGAAGAAATCAAATAACTTTGATTCCTTGTCAGGAGTCTTGGTATCACTTAAGCTACCGCAGTATGTAAGTTAAAATTTTCTTCGGCACACTAAAACGTACATGCGAACAATTTCTTCGTTTAATTCATTCCCAGGATTAGTTTAACCTGAAAACAGTAGTGACCTGATAGGTCATTGCGTTACTGCATTTCTTTGAAGTAAATGAAAAGTACAAAATTGTATTCAACCTTTTCGTCTGTGATAATTCCTCAGTCGATACAGCAACTACGATAAAGAGCACAAAAGATACCGATACTGTTAGTTTATACTCTGGTTATACAAGGCGAATATCGGAGGCCTCTGGAGTAAAGATGCCATAGTCTATTTTCTGGAGAAATCATCATCCGGAAGTCTCTGCGAACACTCTATATTTGAGTTGAATATTGAAATTCAGTTGAACCTATCGCGGTCAACGTGTTAACGTGAGCATTGAAGCACATGCCTTTCCCAGGTACCGTTCCTCTACTTAGGGAAACCTGACAGTGGCACACGATGACTCCTGCCACCTACACTTAGCGTGGCGGCAGAGATGACGTCACACATGACGAGGTGTGATTTAAACACCAACTCAGCAGCGTCAGGAAGCATGATCTAACACAGCATCATGGTCAATGTTTATTGTATATTTTGGTCAAGTATTTGTTCTTCACAATATTGTGCCCAGGTTCGTTCTTCTTGATGCTGTGGAGTGTTCTAAAGAAACAAATAAGCATTGTGTTTTCCAGGCTTTTCTCAACAAAGCATCTTCTTTAACTAGTTTAATGAATTTACTTTATTTAAAAATTAGACTTGTTTTTACTTAGAATTTATATTTTACCAAATGGTCCATATTTTACCAAATGGTCACCCGATGTGCGCATTCGTTTGCGGAAAATTCTGTTCACCCACGACGCGTAGCCCCAAGTGATTTCTAGACGGAGCCAGAACAAGACGTCATTTAAATGCGACGTAATAGCATCACCTTCTGTGAGGAGATCAAAACGAAGATCCCGAGAGCACGTGGGCGTAAACGACTGGCCGTTCAGCAAACAGAAAACCATCTCGCACAGCCTGCAGACACCGCGCCATTTGGCCGCTGGCGGACAAAAGCTAGTCGACACTCAGATGCTTCCGTTGTTTCCTACGATAGACGTCGTTGTCAAGGAAACAAATCCAAGTATTTAAGACAGAAATCTTCACTAAGTTCACTTTCTTCAAAAGCTACCACAAACCGTGCAAGTGAATGTACAGTTATTTCTGCTAATAAAATGAAATGACTTCTATAGCACTGTTGAACGAGAAAAGTTTTCTGGGATTTGTTTGGAAATTCATCGCATAATTTTGAAACATAAAATTTGAATGAATACAGATAATTGTGGAAGGAAAAGATGAAATAAATCTCTAGGGCTTGCTTGAACAGATTTTGTGAACGCAACTTGGAACAAAACGAAGGAAATGACGATGATGATGAAAAAGATAAAAAGAAGAACGAGAAGCAATTGAGATAAAAACAGCGAAAACGATAAACAAAGGAAATAAAAAAAAGAGTATTTAGGAAGTGGTAAGACTTTTAGTCAAAATGAAACCAAACTAAGCTATCTACGTAAGAAAGAAGCAGCGTAAAGTGGCTTACGACTCTAGATCAAATTTAGCATGACTCAATACAAGCATTTTTCCCTCAGCAGTAATGGTCCAGGAAATGTGCTTAGGCATGTTTAATTTTGATCAAATTCATGTATTTAATATCCCACATTTGGTTTTCCGATATCTTATGGTTAATATCAGGACTTAGTTTTTATCTGCCGGTTTGGTACCCATATACATAAAAACATGCGTTAGGAGAGAAATTGTGGCTAAATGACTTTTCACAATGGAAGTACACAGCCTAAACCTTGAACTCGCAGCCTTCCTCATGTCGAACGAGCGCTCCTCACTCCCTGACAAAGAGTCCATAAATTTGTGAAGGATAATGCAGAATGATATCTGTGACAATGCACACAAATAATCATATCACACAGGTGCACCACATTTGATCTCATCATCGTCATCACTCAATGGAACACAAGTTGATTCAAAGAGTCTGACGAAAAAATCTGTCTAATTCCAATGAATTCAATGAATTGCGATAACATTAGGATGATCCTCACTACTCTCGGTTGACTGTGATCCACAACAAATGGAAATAGGATTGAATGTTAAATTACACAGTATTATTGATAGTACGACACGCGTCATCTATGATGGCATTATAATTATACTGCATGCAAGAGCATAATCAAAAATAGCAGGAACCAATATTTATTCCAGTCTTTAAGGAAGATCACAAAAATCTCAGAAAAACTCCGTGCGGGATAAACTATTCAACTAAACAGTCTTTTAGGAAATTAATTTGATTACTCTCTCAATTGGTTCATCACGTGTTAACACGGCACTTGAAATTTTTCAATGACGAAAAATTGAAGCACGCCATTGGAACGCAGGATTTGTCCAACTCTGAAAGATCGACGTTCAGATGAAAAGGGATTTTATTGGGTGACGTACACCTGGTTGAGAGGAAGGATGTATAACTCAAAAAATGATTTGGATGATAAAATAAGAAAAAACCTAGATATTCCATCGCAAATCACCTTAATTTTTACTCCGAGACATAAATGTCTATTTCATTACATAACAAAACGTTTAACGAGTCGCCCTGCACGTCAGAGCTGAGCACGTCACGCGGTCTCGCTGAGGCTAAAGAGAGCAGTAGCAGCAATGTGCAACAGCGGCTGCTGCGTTTACGGACGTCTGGGGAAAATAAGTCAGTTCAGTAGAACAGATATTAGAAAATTCAAAGACAATCTTGCAAAAACTGGTAATCTTCTATTCCATACGTCTGTTAGGGAAAGTACGTCAGGAAGTATAAAAAACTGTAGGTAAAATAAAACACAATCTCCCCAAACTTGAGAATTTTTTATGTCATAAGCTTGGGTCTAAGACGCGTCGTGTCCTGCACTGCATTAAGTTTATGACGAGAAATTGAGGAGTCTGCAGCGCAGGTGTGCGCAGGATAGACTGTGGGCGACTGTGTAGGAAGTGGACGACTTAGTCGGTCCTACTCAGGTGCTGGACTGTCAGTTCGCGTCCTCGTTGTAGTACAGCTAACAGCGTAACTTCAGAGTCGACGTAGCTACATTAGAGAACTGTTTTTTCTTCCTGATTGGGTTACTCAGCAGCTGATTACGCTGAAGAGATGTCATAATTTTAGACCTTGAATTTTATTTACAAAAAATGCGAACTGAAGGAGATTGGGACCCAAACAATTGCACATTGAGTAACTAAGTCGACAGAGGCTGTACCGCTACGATGAAATGAAATGTTTCAAAATCAGGCTTCGAGGGTAGAATGTCAACCGTTTTTGCCTAACGACGCAATGAGCTCCTGAAACATTAGGCAGCGTTGCTTAAATTAAATCGTGGTAATTCAAGAACGTGTGAGAACATCGTTTTTTTTGTGATGTATCACATGAATGTATCCTTCGTCATTTTCGTTTCAAGAAAATTCTTTCGCCAATTCTTTAATTGAAAACTGGATCAGTAATCAAACACAGAATATTAAAATGAGGAAACCATCATAAGCTGCAGAAACATGAATAAGTGCCTCTTCAAGTGACGTGTTCATGAAACATTTCAACGAATTTTTAGAGCTCGATGTCCATTTTTGGAGAATTGTATCTCATAGGGCAAAAAAATTTCTACAGACCAAGAAAATCACTGCTTCTCTATTTACAAATATATACTTAAATTTTCACTACTATAGGTAAAACATTATTTGAGTGTGGGCTAAAATTTAATTAAAGGAAAGAATTTATGAGTAAATAATAATTCACAAGTCAAGTTTCTGATATAGTCATTTTTCAAAAAGTCGACGCCAAAAAACAGAATTTTTCAAAGCAGTGAGTGGAAGCATACCGGTTGATAAGGAAAATACTATCACCTCTCTGGAATGAGCTCCCCGTCGTCACGAACATTCATGACAAGACTTCGTGAAGTTAAATGAAACAGGAATTTTTAAAAAGAACGCAAAAAGCTACAGTCAAACTCAAACCGAGCAGCTTTCTTTTCATCCTAATTCAAACTGAAAGTTTACTCACCTTGAAAGGCCTAACTCAAGATCATCACCTGAATAGAAGACTCGTAATCGTTGAAAATAGAAGACAAGTAATTGTGATAGCTTTTTTTCCACTTGTGTCAATGGCAAGCGTAGCAGCTTTTGCCGTTCACAAGCACATTTAGGCTAAGATAATGGCAAGCTCAGCAATTGTATGATGGTTTAACATTTAAGTTTTGAGGAATTAACAGGAACAATATAATGAATAGCTATAAAGGAAGTTTTGTGTCATCTGGTCCCACAATTCGTACGGAGAAGGTACCCGTTACTTCTTAGGTAATGTGAACGCTCAAGGAGGGACGGATTACGGTTTTTCTAATTAATTACACGTGCTGGTTTCCAATTTCTTCCAAAAGTTTTCAAATAATTTTAATGTAGAATATATGGTTCACAATAAATCTGCCTATAATTAGGCATAGAATAATGGCGTGAACAATACCGAAATGTTGTGGGCGTTCAACTCTTCATCACAGACGCACACATTTTCCTTCAAACTAAGACAGAAAATATGAAGAAAGTCTGCTTGCTTACCTGCGTGAACGGAAACGTAACCTACACAAGCCATTGCTGATCGACTGAACGTAGCCACACCAGGTCACCTCTTTATACGAGCCTTATACCTCGTACACGTCATCGAGATAACATAACGTTCAAATTGATACGAGCGCGTACATAAAACTAATACCGACAGGTTATCGGCCGCTGTTCTTTGAAGGGAACTTATTACAGTGAAAAATGGTTTGAATTATTGGAAGCAATCTCCTCAATTTGTTGAATATTATTTCATTTATTCAGTATGACTAAGGACATTGATGATAATTGTTTTATAGGTGTTAGATAAGTGAAAAAACGAAATATTTCTATTGTTTTTCGGGTTTCGTAATCAGTGAGGTGTTTAACATAAAACAGAATTGAATTTTTCAGTCAGTCAAGTGAGGGATGTATTCTATTTCATGCACTTGTAATAGCAAGCAGGAAAAACTCTAGCTTTGAAATTGACTTTTCCAAAATTCGACGAGTTAGCTCAAATGAAATTGAATGTCTCCACTCTCGAATGCAACTGATTGAAGTTTCCTACATTCAAACTTAAAATTAATATCATTATTAATTTTCATCCCTCTTGTTTACGATATCCGATATATGAAAATTTCCTACGTAAGGATTGCCGCCCGCAAGCCGCCGGCGCTTAGGTACACCGCGAGGACTCAAGCTCAAATTCCTCTGTTTACAAGTTGATTATGTTTGAGTAATTGCTACGGCTGGGTAAGCTGGGTTGTGAGAGGCAGAACTGAAAAACCGATTTCACTGCTTGAACACGTTTCTATCCATTTTGAGAAGTGTGAAAAATAAAATTGCTCAATGAAATTCTACTTTATTCGCTAAAACCTATTTGAAAGTTGTGAAATAATTAAAATGCTTTGCATTTATGCCGATACTTGAATGAACAGTATACTCAATGGTATACAAATGTACCACTACGTAGTTACCATATTAAGGCTCTCCCAGATTGATGCCGGACAGCACAATATGATGACTTTTTTAGGGTTTTTGACAGGTAAAGGAGATAAAAACGTTTAGTACTTAGTGTTATTATAATAGCATGCTGGGATAAACCACCGAAAACGCAACTACATTCTGACAGAAAATGACAGAACAGGAGTAATCACTTCCAAAATGCGTGCTTGTTTTCTCTCTTATCTGTTTCGTTCTTTCTACGAGTTGGAGTGCCACCCCTGAGATTTTTAAGCGATCGCATCAATTTGTCGTCAATTAACCCTACTGTCGAAGTGCAAGTAATTTCCATAGGTTGTCTCGCAGCATTACTACAAGGACGTTCTTGAAATGAGTGATGAACTCGGGCTGATTTTAGACTGGGTTCTAGCGTTTCTAACGCAGCCGTTTTTCTGGACTCGAATTCAAACAATACCGTTGTGTTCAAGTTTCTGACAGCGTAACTTCGTATTATGCAATTATGCGTGAGACGAGGTGAAGTCTGCGCTATGGCATTATTGGTAACGCAGCGGTGGTGCAACATTGAGTCGGGTGAGCCATCAAGAAAACATAAACGCTGTCATGCAGTTGCTTGAAGCGCAACAGAAATAAACGTACACTGAGAGAAATTTTGACACACCTGTGTGTGTCGAACGATTATTCAGAATTATTTTGATATACATTGAAATCTTTCCTTTAACTGTATATTAAAGCAGTTGAGAGAGTTGAATTAAGTTTTCACGTTTCAAATGGCTCAACATTTTTTCGTAGAAAACCGAATAGTGTTTAAATTTGTGAATGGAGTACAATTCTCCCCAAAAACGTTTATACCTTCGCTACCTTTTCCTCTAATTCTTAGACATCATCTGTATGTTAGTATTATCAGTTGCCAGTCTAAAAAAGTGAAATATTTAAGTGAAATAAAATTGAATTAAGTTTTATGCGACATGGTTGGCACGCTTAAGTGTGTCGTATACCCGTGACACACAAAAGTGTGTCAAAGTACATAGACTGATTATGTATATTGTTGACACGCTTATGTGTGCCGGTTTTGGGACAAAATTTTTCTCAGTGTGCGGACATAAAGTAAGTGTGAGAAAGGAAATATATGAAGCATAAGCATAAAATGATTTCGTCTGATTCAACTCGTGAATTTAAGGTAATATATTCTCCTACTCTTAGAAGCAACAGCGAGAGAATAACCAAATAGGGTCAATTCCAAGAACAGGTCGCTGGCGAGTAACTACTCAGAAATACCACACACTGAATGCGCTTTCATTTGCGCAGATCGCCCGGCAATGATGAACGATTGAACACATCCGATGCTGGCATTCCTGCATAAAAATCTGACGTGATCTCATGGGAAGAAAAAAATTGTGTATTAAACGAAGAAATGTAGCTGTAAAAATAATTTTTCATATATTTCCTTCTTGACATGAGGCTTGAGCATTACGGAAAAATTTGAAATATTTTATAGCAACAGCTCATGTACATAAAAAAAACACAAAGTAATCAGAGTTGTTGATGAAGGAGCACCTCTAACATGGTTATCATAAAAATCAAGCTCCAGATAATCCCTTAATTTCCTATCGTCACGTACCGAGCAGCTCCGTTAATTCCCATGTTTCTGATAACACTTTTATCTTGTGAGGCTAGGCAAATTTCCATGGTCATTTCTGAGGATTAGATTGCACAAGCCTGACAAAGCAGCATTCGTTTATATATTACAATAAGGCTGGAGATGCAAAGATGGAACGATGAGGAAAAGAAATGTGCACTTCGTAAGGCGCAACAGCGGTATCATTGATGAGTCATTTGACCTAAATCTCTCACTGAGTCTGCAACACGGGGCCAAGGCTAACGCAAAATGCTACTTCTCATGATACGTAGCGTCACGTAGTCCCATCACACTGTTCTGTGTCCCATAATTTCCTGTCATCCCATTAGCTTTGTAGGGATTTTGAATTAAAAAAACGAAGTGTCAAATTTTACATCCTATTGAAACTTTACCGTCGATGGGGCTTCCTCAAATGTCAATGACTTCTACCATTTACTCATAAGCTTTTTAATCTCACTTGGGAAAATCACTTTCGACTTCACATCGTATAAAAATGTAAGTTTCATCCTTTTCATAGCGTTTGATCCTTCTAATAGTTACTACATCCAAATGCTTCAGTAAACTACTCAAAAATTGGTACTCAAGAGCATGGTCTGCGAGATCGAGCGGATGTGGAATTTTTCAATGTTTTCAATCTTTTGGGATTTGTGCAGTGTGAGGGTGTGCATTATCCGATGAAACACTGCTTGTTTTCTATTCGCCAAATCTGATATTTTTTCGATTGAATGATTGAATTGTTGCCAGTAGACGCGAGCAGTAAAAGTTGCATTAATAGGTAGCAGATTCGAATATAAGTTAGTTTAAGCCTCCCTAACCGCAACAAAGACGTTCCAAGGAGCAAAGGAGGAAAGCACCATTTAGTATGGACTTAAAAAAGTACGGAATACCTGCACAAAAGGTATAGAAGCAGAAAGTTGGGAAAAAAAGTCATTGAAACAATATAGCAGTTGGAGAAGAAAGGAGTAGGGGCTCAAAAACAGGAGAGCCTTAAACCGAAAAAAATGATCCGTAACAAATTAAATTTCCTATTTTATTTCGGCAACAAAAAAGGCTGACCTAACTCTCAGCTTGGGAACTCACATATTCCCCCTGGGAACGTTAATTCAAATGTATAGATGCAATAAGTTTACACTCCTGAGGGGATCTATAGGTAGCGAGTCGAAGTGAATAATTCCTCTACATTCTCACCACATTCAGAGAAGCACTTTCGTATGATGTTTCCTGTCCAGTTGTGATTGGGGTTTTGTCCCATGACTGAGCCACTGTTACAAAGCTAAATGATTGGATAACGAATTCATATCTCATCACTAGTCACAAGTTCATCCAAAAAAAGCGTGATGAGTTCATTAGAATGAAGAAAAAAGTAGATTTCAGTTTGAGATTTGCCGTTCACTCCAGAAAATTCTCGAAGCATAAATTTTCCAAGCTTAGGCACCTTTCGAAGTTATTAAAGATGATGATGAACAGTAGTATGGCTCCAACGAAGCGCCATCGCTATTTCTTCAACTGATGCAGCAGGATTTTCTACCTGCGCTGTCACAAGGAGTTCATCATCAAATTAACTAGACAATCAATTTGGGCTTCGTTTTTAAAGCTAAATCTTCCTTCATGAACTTTGCAAACTCTCCTGTGCAAGCTCGTTTATTCAGGCATTCATCTCTCGTATAGCTAAGCAAATATTTCGATGCGGCCCAGCAACAAAATTCCCATCGAAGAAGTTAACTCAGTTCGATTATTCTGTCGAATTTTTTTCAATCAAATTAAGGGCTTCTAAATTCATATGGACATTAATCAGTACCATTTGCTATTTTACAATTATGTAAAATTTGATTGGAATTCAACACACTATACTTCAAACACCACTTATTTGATTACCAGATTTATGAGTATTTGCCGTAAGGTTATTTCATTCCGCTAAAATGATCGTACTATAAGTTGCTTTGCCTTTCGTTGTGCAAAACGTTAAATTCACAGGGTGCGCTGAGGATCGTAAAATTTTTACGGTTCTTTAAACAATAAAAATTAGGCATAAAAAATGTATTTGGGGTGTAAATGATTAACATCAACAATCATTTGGCGTACAAAAACAAAAATGAATTATTTTTTGAAAATGATGTCCTGTTGGTGGCGTCCATTCCTGATATTGTTCCTGACATCTCTTAACGTATTTAGTTCAATCGCAGCAATCCCATCTCGAATACGCTGTTTCAAGGCTGGAATGCTCCCGGGAGGATTTAACTGATGTACCTTCGTTTTAAGGAGCCCCGCATGTCATGGACAATGGCATGCACAATTTCCACGGCCGCCATGATGAATGTGTGCGTCGGAACGGAGACCACCTAGTGGACATCATTTTTAAAAAATAATTCATTTCGGTTATTGTGCACCAAATGGTTGTTTACGTTGATCATTTTTAAATGCCAAATACATTTTTTATACCTTATTTTTCGTTGTTTTAAGAACGTTACAAATTTTCTGTTTCAGTGGCGCACCCGGTACAAGAGTATAAGAAAATATGCACTCTAAACAGCGGTGATGAATTAACAGTCGAAGTATTAGTTCTCTCAACACTGAAATTTAAGTATCAGTACTCGCAAAGAACGCACGTAATCCATCAGCTAAGGGATATACTGTAAGAAATTAAATGTTCCGCCAACTTAAACCGGCAAACTGGCCATACCACATTTATAATTTCTCTGCAAACACGAGCTATACTACCAACAACTCAAACGTCCTAATAACTTTAGATTGTTAGAGCACCTCAATCATTCTGTGGCTTCCGTCACACAACAAGTTATACCCCCGCCAAAGTTCTGCTTCCAATAGACCACAGGGGCCACGTAACCGAAAATAGAACTCAAGGAAGCACACTCGTGTCTCCACGCACATTCCTTGCAAGGCTGGGCCTCCTTGTGACAGTTCCGCATGACTTTCTGATAAGGAAATTGATGGATCACGCTCGTCGCTTGTAAGAAAGAATGTCTGGAGCTCACGCTGCTAAAAATTCTTTAATTACACGACGAAAAGGTTAAATCGCTACTTCGTCCATTGGTATTCACACAATGAGGAACAAATATTTGATTTTTGTCTCTGCTCTGAGTCCTGACATGACCAGACCCACATTGACTGTCTCACTATATCGTGAAAAAGTTTGTAATAATCATCACATGTAGGAATTTTTCCTCTAATAGTTGACTCCTGTGATAAATTAAGTTCAGTGCCTTCCATTTATATAACAAAATAACTATGGATCATCCAGAAGAAACGTGTGTTACTGAACTTGATAAATGCTATTAAGTAAGTTTACCTACAATTGGTAACGCATCTAACACACCCAAACCGATTAAAAAGAGAAGAGCAAAGCTGTGAAGCAATGTTTCTTTACTCTTTCTGTCAGCGATTCTGCCAAATTTTCAGTGGGATGATGAAGAAAAAAAATAATGCAATAAACGACCATGAAGCCACGCTGGAATTTAATTTAAAAGTCAAATTAAACAGACAGCCTTATTGGCACCGTTGAAATTTTTATTATAATTAAGTAGCAATTGGAGCTAGAAGCATTATGTCCTTACACTTCCATAGATTATTCGAGCCTCTAAGCTGCTGTCAAAAATCTCGTTAAAATTCAAGACCTTCGCATGCCAATCCGTTCAATAAACACCTTAGTGAAGGGACTGTGCACAAAAAGAAATACGGTACTTGAGGTGACCGTGTTGCTGAGATGTTCGGATAGGAAATATCTAGATACTTCATTAGCGACCAGGCGTCGCCAACGAAGGTATGTGTTGCTCAAAATTGGAATGAGGATGTCCATAATTGGGGCATGGCGTGCTTGTTTGCTAAATTAATGCCTTGTTCACCGATGTTCGATCGTCAGTTCCTAGCAAAATCACAAGTCACATTGAAGGCATCGAAGGACAGGTGAGAACGCATGAAATCTGCTTGCGTCACCAGCAACTTCGTGTACATTTTTAGGCTTTATTTGGAACGGCATCTCGGTCACACAAGCTAACTCAGAAGCTGTAAAATACACTTTGCAGTTATTTACCGCGGTACTGCTGATATTTTCTCCTGATTCAATAGTAGGAAAAATTTACTCTTAGGTATACAGACGAATTCTTGGTTAAGAAGGTAATGTTTGAATATCTGCAAGACTTCTCACTCCAACATCTTTTTCTTACCAATTGAAAGCAAAGTTAATTCAACGAAATTTTCGAATTAGCATTAATCAATGCAGCTAGATTTATTGGCGTAATTGAAATTGCTCTTCAAATCTCGCTATGCATCTGCTGGTGAATGAAGCGTTTCTGAACAGATCTTCATTATTTATCAAGGCTTCATTTAGTTGGGATAGTGTCATTGCAGTCAACATCATGAGACCCTAATTGAGAGATAACTTTTATTTTAGCCCATTCATTTAGTTTCGTAAGTCACTTTTAGTTGAACTTCGTCACATCAATCGGAATGACGATTCAACAGCTAGGACATTCTATGCATTTTACTCGTATTTAAAGGATTCCAGAAGTTCGTAGTGACCACTGTCTTCCATCAAGACCATAACTTTTCACGCAAAATATTGTTTCGGGATCCACTCTGAGAATCAATCTTTTGTTCCGATCAAGGCCATCCGATATTGATGGTCTTGCCCTTTGAGACAGGACGATTTATTGCAGTCGAGACATACTTTTACATCGGAAGGGATAATTAAAATCTGGATTTTTCAATTTGCTATAAATGTGGGCAATTATTTCTTGCTGTGAGCTGTACCTTCTGATCAAGAATGCCCCATTAACTTTCTTATCAAGCCTGTTATTTAGAACCTATATTCATCTCATCCCGGTCGACATAAGGTCATTCGAGACGAAAATAACCTGGTAACCGGTGCCCTAATTTGCGAAGGCATAATGAAAATGTACAATCAATAGCAGAGTCAAGAGTAGTGGCATGACATGAGAGAGTTTCTCTCTGAACCAAGTGGAGTGTTCTAGTTGAGGTTGAGCCAGTCTATCATGGTCTCCGACACTTCACCAAATCATTAATCATTAGTCTACTTAGTAATAATGTGAAATTTATTTTTCAAGTGCATGCTCACAGATGCAACGAGCACATTATGACAGATATGGAGAAATTGCACTTCCTACCTATGACCTTGATTTGAGTCGCAAAGAGTGTACACTCTGAAATACCCAATTCAATCTTGATATGCTATTAACTATGTAAGACAACCATTCTCTTGGAACAAATAATGAAACACGCAGAGGCTTCAAATTTAAATACTCAATGGAATTCAACGTCTTTTCCTAAATAAAAATGCTGGGTCGATTCCAAAAGTTCCTGAAGAGCCTCTAAAATACCATAAATCTGTGATGTACCTCTCTCCAAAACTTGCGCGGGTTTGATCCGCTAGGACCGCTACAGCGAACTCTTAAAAAATGACAAAAGAACATTCTCCTTGCCACTCTGTAGCAAATGTACACAAGACCATGAAGGGCAGCTACCGGAGACTTGGATCATTCAATTTCATCACTTTACGCGCCTTAAAGGATGCGGTGCAAATGTGCAGGTCTTCATAACCGAGCTATTCGAGAGTTACTGCAAATGGGTTCTCGCCGACTTCCTTGAACAAACATTCTCACTAAAAGGATTGCTTGAGCCTAGTTTTCCTGCCTCAGTGGTGCTAAACACGATGTGATAATTCTCTTTGTGAGAAAAACACAAAAATGAATAGAAATGCGAGCCTCTAAATCTTTTTTCTACATCGACCCGTTCAGGACATTTTCATGCACTTGGTTGTTGTGATGACACCGCCTTATGTTGCAGCAAAATGGATCTGCACTGCAAAAAAGAGCAGCAGCAAGGAAGCATTAATATTTCTGACTGTTGGCATCATGTTTGAAAATTTTATCTTGAACTCAACGTGAATAAAACCGGTCGGATAAAAGACATTTCTTTTCTATAAGACGCGTTCCAGAGGAAAATAGAGTCTTAATTCCGTGTTGCTGTAAAGAGCGTTTACTGATTGTTTAAAGCGCTCGTTGGCGTGATTGTTGGGTTTTGAAGTAGCAATCGAGTGCGGCGAGATAAGTGGTAAATCAAGTTAGGTGCCGATGTAATACATTATTGTAGTTTAACTCAATCATTTATTGCTATATGTCCTGCTTTTTAACAGGCACTATCAGTGGAGGAGAGTCACAGGAAATCTGCAATGTAAATTTTCGAGGACGACTCCTCTGCAGAACGCCTCAAGTTTACAAAGACGAGCACGATTTGCTCTTCTGGTATTCAGAATAAAGGATCTAAAACAAGACATTTCAAAGAAGATTAACTCAGACAATGCTGGAGGAATATCTTTGTATGTTTAAAAAGAATTGGTTGGTGAAGAGTGCTATTCTTCAGCCTGCTGAACGATTCACCTAAGTAAACGATGCGATAGAAGCGTAGAAGGCCTGCACACCTAATGTAAACACTCAGTATCTGGGCACTAACAAGAAAAAAACAGAGATTGAACAGCAAAACATGTTTTGTTTGTTGTCTTCACACGGCAGCAATCCTTTACCAGGGAGGGGAAGGAAAGATATGTTACTATTGTGAAAAGGTTCAGCACAATTTAGAGGTGGGGAACAAAATTTACGGTGATGCGAATAATTACATTTCATCGTTGTTTCAAGAGAGAATCCGATTTATGCATTAATTTTCAACAGTCATTCCGAACATCGTACAAGACTCATTCTAAAACTGCAAAAAGTTTCATCTCACAGCAAGTTCCCTGGTTTTTTTAATGTATTTAAATGTTACGTAACTTGAAACTTCAGTTTTACTGACACGTGGATCAGCCAACAGTGGAGAAAATAAAATGAAGATTTTAAATTGAGGCTTTTCAGAGTTATTTCAGTGCGTAAAAACAACACAATAAAATCTTTAAGAGAATAATGAAATAATCGACCGATCTTCACTTTACGACGCAGGATATTTTATCATGTAACACATTCTGCAATAACTCGCGCACAATTGAGCAAATGGTTTTCTGCTTTTTTGGTTCGAGTGACAACATCATTTTTTTAAGCGCATTTGCGTACGATTAAAGGAAATGAAAAAGTTTGTAGTTCCGTCATGAAACGGTTCACAGGGTCCCGCTCTCGCTGCACACAATATTCAACCTTTTGGTATAAAAATAACACGCTACAGCAAACTGGAGAGGCAAACCGGGCTACAAGACAGAAGGAAAGATTTCACTACCAAGAATGCTATTGAATGTCACACATTTGTCATTGTCATGCAATCGTTTTCATCTGTTCACCTACGTTAAGTGCAATTGTATTTCTTTGTTGAAAAATGGAAGTTATAAACATCGGCTGTATTTGAGAGCTATCACATTACAAGAGTTTGGTCTAGAAAATACAAAAAAGTGTAATTAATTTGGATCAAAACGATCGCGACCAGTGTATCTCAAAATGAAGTTATATAAATGAAAAGTTTTCAAATGTCGATTGTTGATGCAGAATTTAACACCAAGTTCAAAAAGCCACCAAAATGTTAAAAACTAAAACCTTCCGTATGCTAAAATAATCATTCTCTCAATGTTTTAAATGCTACACCTTGCAACGTGTCAAAGCTAAATCTCTCATTTTATTGAACAGTAAATCCTTAAGTATATCAAACTAAAAATCCCTCAATGAATAAGTTAAACATCCCTGAGTGTATTAAGTATTAAATCTTTTCATATTTTTTAATATAATTTCTTCAATTAGCTCAAGCACTCAATTACTCAACGTATTGTATGCGGAATTAAAAGAAGCAAATAAGCTTATGATGTGTTCTAGAACTAAAAAAATGAGCGAACCACACATTTACGAGTATACATTTACACGAAACCAGACAAAATTTGTAAAAAAATTTCCCAAGTTTTCAAATTACTCCTGGTGATGCTGTGGGGAAGAGCTATGCATATATCCCAAAAAATTCCCACCTAAAAAAATACCCCCAAAATAAACGTGGAATTTCTATCTAGGTTATCCTGTTCCACATAAGGTAATGCATACAAATCGTGTATTCCTTTTATCTTGCGTGAAGAAGTCGGAGAAGACGTATCGCAAGCAGCACTGACAGAAAGTGGCTCCTCCCGCTCCACTTGAGCAGCATAAGGGCATGCCTTGAAAACCATGAAATTAGTTCCTAAGTATCGCTTCGGCGCCAGAAGATAGTAGTAAAAAATATCCGGCGACGCGGAAGAGGAACACTAAAGGCTAACGTCTCTTTGAAAAAACAGTAGTGCCTCGGATGAATAATCCTTTTCTTGCATGCGATCGCTCTTAGTACGACTGAATAACGTAAAAAATTAGTTTTTGCTCTGAAGTAAAGCTCACTTTATCAGGCATTACTCAGTCTGAGTAAAATTCTCAAATCCAAATGCCAGCTACTCCTCTCAGTATATCAAAAATTCGAAAAGGTAAAATTTTAGAACAGAACAAACGAGGGCATACGACGAATTTTCAAGTTTTCATTACCGGGTGATGTACTCTGTAAATTCCTCGTATGACAGAACTTAATATATTTCCTAATCCTACGTGCGCAGGATCGATGATAAAAAATCCTGTAACGACATTCTCCCCCGAAAAAATCGTGTTTTAAATCAAATAAGATATGCCCTCGCAACTCTGTTTACTAAAGAATGACCGGAAACAAAGCTGCTTCAAAACATGATTGAAATTTGTGAAGATGCAACGAGCGAACAATGACTCACTGATGAGACATGTGGAGCTGCAGGTGCATTGAGTCTCAGTAGCCCACATGGACCTTTTTGGTCGCTTGACTGCAACGAATTTCTAAAAATTCAAAGCGCCCTGGCTTGAGCGGCCCCGCTCAACGGTGCTGTCATACACGGACTGTCATGCAAATATGGTCATGTCATCTCGAGGAAGACAGAGGCAACACTCATGAAGACAGCGGAGGATGTAGTGGTAACGCACAAAGAAGACTACGATGATGTTGTGGAAACACTCGAGGAAAAATACGATTATGTTGTAGAAACACAAGATTAGGACTACGACTGTGTAATGAAAACTTAAAGAAAAAATACGATTATGTTACGGAAATACTCGAGGAAGACTTCGCTTCTGCTATGGAAGCAACCGAAGAAGACTAAGACTGTGTTATAGAAACACTCGAGCACAAATGAGATGACAGCAATCTGACAGCACAAATGAGACGGCAGTAATCGAGGAAAACTCGACATGCAATGGCCACTTTCGAGGACAGTCACAGTAACGGTTATTAGCGTTAATGAACTTAGCGTTATATGAAGTGTGTCACCATGAGTAAATTGAAAAAAAGATACTTTAAATGGTTTCTGGACGTAGTCGCTGTGGTCACTAATGTCGGGTAACAAAAGAGCAGAAATGAAGCAGTGAAAATTGAAAGAAATATTGAGAACCTGGACGTAAAGTTAGCCATCATGCACGACAGTTTTATGAAGTGATAACTTAAAATGTCTTGGCAGCTTCAAAACAGTTGAGACTGTAGATGATGAACATGAAATAATCTAGTAGCCAGTGTCTGCGCACAAAAAGGATACATTCTAAAAAGGGGCCACAATATTTACAAAGTGCGACACTCTCCACCAACACCGTGTCTCATGATCCAGTCAAGTACTATTACGCATTTTTAATCAATAAACGTTGTTAAATTAATTATCCTCGTATAACAATCTTTATTTCTTCATGTCAACACACTAAGGTTAACGGATATAGAAGCTGAAGTAACGCAGTTAAATTCATTCAAATAAATAGGAGCATTTAACGTGCATACTGTGTGTAAAATTGATGCAAAATTATTCAATTACGATGAAATGGAATTGATACGAAGTTAAATTTCGTACATCGAGTGAAAACATAGCATGTCAGAGGAGGAGTAACTGAGCAGGGCGAGCCACTGCGCATGCGCGCCCTAGCATGACATTGAGGGCGCCTTTACACATGAAGGTCAGAGCCTCTGAAGAGCAGGTCGTTCGGTTCAACGTAGTAAGTCCTTCACGTACTCCAACACACTGCGCTACAGCCTCCAACTATGGGCCCTGGCAAAGGGATCTCGCCCTACCAGTACTCATCCACTGGTGCACAGTTCGGGGAACGAAACTGAGACAAGAGAAACTGCGATTCGTCCTTTTTCAGCCGGGAAAGAAAGATTTTGAAGCACCAAGCAATTATGATATGATCTACTTCAATACTGTCCGAAAATGAAAGTGTTTTCATCTATTTGCGTTGTCGTTATTTGACTCGTTGTTTGATTTATTTGTTCATTCATTAATTTGGTCTTTGTTTTTTCATTTATTTGTTCCAACGTTCCACTCTCAGTCTCTTCATGCATGAACGATATGAGGGATTATGCAAAAAAATGCGATCTAGAAAAGAAAGTTTGGTCACTTGACCGGTTCCTCTCGAAAGTTTTGAGCATAAGCCAAGCCCAGCTTCAGAAAAGTTTTCTTAAAGACCTCCCAACCCATTCCTCCTCAACAGCATTAGGTCTTTTGTGAAGTTTCGAGGTCTGTCATGAAGGAATCGAAAACGTATACCACAAAATGCCATTAAAATTTAAGCGCATTAACGTCATACTTTTTTGTCTGGGGTTAGCTAATACACAAGTTTGTCAAGGTTAGTGAATAAATTTTAAGATGAATTTCCCTTTTCGCCAAATTCTTGAAGTATCGTCAAAGCAGTTTGATGTTACAGCTGCACGCTACGCATGGACGATGCCGCCTAACGCTGAATTGTGGAGATGAATAAAAACTTTGACTAAAGTCTCATTCAATTTTAAATCAGTGATCGAGATATGAATATTTTTTAAAGGAATTTCAGTGGTATACTGTTTGATATTTTGGGTCACAACTCCCTGTTTAACTCTAATTTTAATTTAGTTTGAGTAGCGTTCGGAAGGGAGTACTCAACTTAATTTTCCCTACATTTAACTCAAACATTTTTCGCGTGGACTCTAATACTCGTAGAGAGTTTACTCCGCTGTCAGCGTCATTCAAATTTGATAATGTAAGTCCTGGCTGTGATGGTGACCCACAATCATTTAAACAGTATGCAAGGATAATCTTCACTATATAATAAAACTCCAGATGTCTCCTTATATAACTAAACAAATTAATTTACTCATTTTGTGTAAAATTTCTCCGATGTGATTACTATGTGAATCTCATTGAACACATTAAATTGGTTGGTCCGTCTCTCTGT
This sequence comes from Platorchestia sp. MABIK, assembly GCA_014220935.1. Classification (NCBI taxonomy): domain Eukaryota; kingdom Metazoa; phylum Arthropoda; class Malacostraca; order Amphipoda; family Talitridae; genus Platorchestia; species Platorchestia sp. MABIK. Next base: position 82,231 of record JACJUY010001550.1, on the reverse strand, counting down.
CACTCTCTTAAAGGATGCTTGATGACCAAATCTGTGAAACGAGTTTTACCAGTGCACAAACACAAGAATATTTTTATCGCAGGTATTATTAGGATGGATAGGTTTGTTTTTCATTCACATTTGGAACATAGAATCGTGTCATTTTTGACGGGTCGTGTGCGCTAATTGAATAGAAAAACGGAGGAAAGCTTCTCATAAACGAAAGCGCCAAATTACATCAAATTTGTTGCCTCTGGAATTCAGCGAGTGCAACGGCCCAGGAAGATTTTTTGTTGCGATGAAAACTCAGCCTGAGTTTCTGATGATTCATTCATACTGACAATCAAAATCATTCAGAAGAACGAATTTGTGTTGATTAGCAGGGTAAATTGTTCGTCAAAGTAAACATGTAAGAGTGGCAGGCGGCTGACGGTCCGTCATAGATGGAAATTACAGAGCTAGGAAGACACCTCACGTGTACGAGAATTACAGGCCTGAAACATTCACACAAGGCCGACTCATGGCACCTTCGGGACATTTGCCTATTATTTTATTGTTAAAAGAGCCTTTATTCATGCCGATGAAGGCATTAACCACAAAATCCCGTAATATTCTACGCAGATATGCGAAAAAATGAAGGTATAGAAATGTTTTAAGGTAAACAGAGACGTACGGAGATTTACGCATACCTACGCTAATAAATACATAAATATAAGAAGCTGTGAGCACACACACATAAACACACAAAGATAGACGCAGAAGTACGGAGATTTTCAGAGACATACAAAGTTATACGAAGACATACGTATACTAGATACGAGCGCTCAACCAGATCTGAACTGCGCGTCGAAACGTACGCGTGGGCGACAGCAGCAGCGAGGCCTCCTACAGCGGACTACGCCCTCACCGCACCTCGATGTGTTGTTTGCCGCTCGCCCCCTCAGCCTGCTGCAGGCCGCAGCCTGTGTGGCTCACGTCGCTGCTGCGCTCCTTCCCAGATACTACTTTCCACCGTGCCTTCGAATGCTGGTTTTGCTTTCGTTTTAGTCCTCGCTTTAAATGTTAATTTGGTTCATCATAGCTTACGGTATGTTCTTGGGTCACTATATATATATTTCTTAATTTATTTGCGTTATTGCAGTTCATTAAGACTTCCTTGATCTATTTATGTATTTGTGCTCTTCGTACAAGTTGTCAGATAAATAATTGCCTCCATCTAAACTAGATAATAATCATGCTCTAACTCTACGTTGCTTTCGAGCGCTTGCATGATCTGCTATGAGCAGTAACCCACACTTGAAATTGTCTACATTCATATTCTTTATCATACTCGCAACGGCAAAAATATTGTTTTCGGCACGTACTTTGGTAAGTTTTATTAAGAGCATAAGTCAAAATATCAGAAAAACATGAACTATTTATCTGTGAATATACACAAGGATGCTACCGATGTATTTTTTTCCACGAATTGCAAACTTTTCGCTCCTTATTAACCACTCTACGTACGCTTTCGTCCACTTTTTATGTTTTCTCTCAGTTTTTTTTATTCGTGCGCGCATGAATATTAACGAACTACTATTTTTCAAATGACTGTAAAAATGTTCTTTCGAAGAACTAAATTCTGTTCACTTTGGGCAAATATATTCAACATGTTTTAAATAGACAAAAATTTCTATAACATTTAGGTACGTGTCCATCATCTACACAAATGAATCAGAAAAAATTAAAGAAAACTTGAGTATAAAGTGAATATACTATCTATATTTTCCAGGAGCCTTTACGAATACGCCAAAACCTGATGCGAGCACAAAATTTAGCAAGTGTTTTTTTGCGCAAGTTTTCTTGGAGGGATTGGGACAAACATTATAACGTTCGCCTGAATTTCTTGGATTTCAATGTCAATGATGACTTTCTCTCATTTAGAAAAGTGTGGCATCGGTTCAAGTTCTTATTTTGAGTACTTTTCAAATGTTAAAAATTTAAAACTGTGAATAATAGACAGTAAATCGCATGACTATTTCTTGAGAGATGAATATAAAAGAAAAAACAGTTAGTATATTAAAAACAGATGCAGCAAAATCTTGTTCGTTTATTAAAAAAATATATGTACTTCTTTCGTTTTACACGAAAAAAAAGTGGTTTTATTAATCAACTAGCACGATGTATACTTTTATTAGTTTATCCTCAAAGTAAGATTTTCTAATCATTGTGCTTGAATTTTCTATGAAATAATCAAAAGAGTAACCTTTGTATTTTGGCACCGATTGTGTTTGTTCAGTTTACAAGCTTATATTATATTATGTTCATTTATTACAACTAATACAACATCAGTAACGTGGAAGGCTCTAGATGAGACTATTAAAATTATTTGAAATGTTGGATGGTGAGTATTTTCTTTTGTAATCCTCTGCTGACGGATGTTTTCGACTAATTTTAATATTACAAATCAAGTATTACTAAACACAAAATCGTTTTTATTTATCATGGCAAGTTGTTTTATCGAAATGAGTCAAATAGCAGAAAACATTTAATTTTATTACCTTGTGTGATTACAGTTCCTATAGAAAATGGCATTCAAGATTCGTTTTTAGAGCTTTATAAGAACGGTTTTATCGGACTTCAGTAAGAATCAAATTCCAAGTCTTGGTTCTAATGAAAGGGATACTGTGCTGTGACCGAGCTTTTGAATAATAAGGAAATACGAAGTTACTTCTATTTCATGTCATATGATCATCATGGTCAGTTTCTGCAATAAATAATTGTTAACAATCTTTTTTGCCTGCATCACCCAATGTTTTTTCACGAAATTATTTATGGAGAGCTTCGAGAGATTCAAAAACTATAAAGTATTTTTAAACATTTGAACTAATTATTCATGTGGGCATTGAATTATAATTTTCTTGCCGCTCTAATTGCTCTTTTTTGGGTGTAATGAGCCAATGGATTTTATTTTTATCAGTTCTATGCCATGTTTTCATTCCGTATTTTAAATATGGTGAAATGAGTATTCGTTAAAGTAAAAAACCTTGAAAGCAACTGAATAGAATGAACTGCATGATTAAGGCCGCCGTCACACGAAGACCTAATGGTAACGTTTCGTCATAATTATCTACAGTCAGCGGCACTAGTCGGTCTATCCAGCGCCACAAAACAGTCAGATTTCAGCCATAGTTTGACTAAGCTGATCTCAAACTATGGCTGAAATCTGACTGTTTTGTAGCGCTGGACAGACCGATTGGTGCCACTGACTGTAGACAATTATGACGAAACGTTACCATTTGGTCTCCGTGTGTTAGACCTCAAGCTAAAGTAAACTGCAGAATATGTTTAGATCAAAGCCAGATCACTAAATTTTTGACTAATTTTCAGAAAAAAATTCCTCTATGATCAATAATTTTCATCAATTATATCAGGTAAGATTTACAAATTTGAAAGCATAGAAATTTCAACATAATTCACTGAACAATTGTTCTTAATATAAGTAAATATTTTAAATTTGTTTCATATTCACTTGAAGTGTGTTTACGCGACATCAATGAAAATTTACACTGATGCTTGGAGGTACAAATTGAGAACAAACAATAAATTCATTCCTTAAAACGATGAACTATTTATTTTAAATCATAAATGAATAACTTTTGCTTTACATCCCTCAAGTGGATTCTGACACACTAGGCGTTTTACAGCAACTTCAATGTTAAGTAAAACAAGGAAAAAAGAATAATTTCATGCTTGAAAAAGCACTCCCATTTTTTAACCTCTCATTATTTAAATCTTAAGAATAAATCCGTTCGTAAATAATATCATGCCGACCAGTTCATAGCTCGTGAGAAAAATCATCCACGTCGGTCGGTAAATTTTATTTCTAACTACAATAGTTTGAAAATTGCAATAAAAAATTACTTACATTACATAGAGAAAGGTCAGATCAGTCAATGAGTCAAATACTTACTGGCTCTTGCAGATGGAGATTCAGAAGACCGATCGACAGAGCCTCCTCTGGTGGCGGTTGGAAGAGATCGTGGCCCAGAGTCCATGGTTAGAGAAACAGAACGGATGTCAGGGGACTGAGAGCGTCTACGAGGCAAAGTTGCGTATGGAGAGCTGCTCATCCTGCGGATAGACGAGTCCGAAAACACAGAAGATGAACGACGTCGTGTTGGTGACTCTCGTGACGGTCTTCTTCCAGAAGGAGATGGTGTTCTCGAACGCAGGGAGTCAATGAAGCTTTGCATCGGCGACTTGGAACGAGAGTACACGGGCGCATCATCGTCGAATGGTGATGTCTCTCTGTAGGAAGTCCTAGTGTAGCCTCGGCTGCGCCTCCGACCAAAATTATCTTCAGAAAAAGGAGAAGTGGCGCGAGAGCTGCGGCGGCTGCTGAAGTCGTCAAAAGGAGAGGTCGCACGGGACGAACGACGGGAAGATTCTTCTAGAGAGGAAACTAATCCCGAAAACTTGCGTGGGGGCAGGCCGTCGCTCGCTGAGGACTGAGCGTAAGAGTACGAACTTGAGGTCTTATAGTAACTGCTGGTTTCTTGAATGGGAGAAGCCAATGAACCTGAGTTTTTACGGCCGGGAGAATCAGGAAACAGCTTCCTGCGAGCTGGGGAAGGAGTGCGGTGCTTCAAAGAGAAGCCGCCGAAGAACGAGCGGGAAAGCCCATCTCCAAATGGAGGTCGTTGCGTCAGCGTGCCCATGGCGGCAAAATTTCAAATGACTGATGCGTCAGTCTTAATTAATCTGAGGGATACCAGAGCCTAGGGTAGAACTCTATACAAGTTTGGAGATGCGTTTCCTTTACTTGTTGTTGAAAAAATTTTCTTGAATTTTTCAACTGGAAGTTCGTGCCAATGTGGCTTTGGAGATGAATCTGAAAAATATAGCACGTTGTTTAGAAGTAGAACATCCGAACTTTAAGTAAAATGAGAAGAATTAAAATGAGTAAAGGCTTGCTGCAGAAAATTATAATGAAGAAGAATTGCTTTGAGGTATAGTACATCTCCGAAACAAAATCACATACGATATAGTTTCCGAAGGCATTTTTTTGTAAGTAAGTAATTAGTCATTCAAAAGTGTACGTGAAAAAGGTGTAGAATCAAAAAACATAGTTTCACACGGCAGTTGAACAAAAATTTTTTGTTGTGCAAATATAATACATATTTCTATAGCATATTCGGACGTGCATATGGGTATATATACATATACAGTGTGTTTATGTATGCATACTGCATTACTCGGCTGTAGGCTAATAGGCTACAGTGAGCTTTAGGAACTAAATGCTGACTTTTGTCAAGAAAATCTTACAATTTTTCTACTATCATTCATCACCCTTGTTGCACACCTAGCGAATTTCAAGTGCTTAATATTTCCTTAGCGAAAATGAGACTTATTTGACAATATAAAATTTTGTTTTCAACTCATTTCAGAAAACAAGACGATATTCAAAGAAGAAATCAACAATTATATTCTAACGGCATCACTCTAGGATTCATTTGCCCACAATCACGCCCACCCTGCACTAACCCAACTACAACATTTAGGAGTAGGGTAACTAACTAACTACACAACTAACCAACTAGCGCAAAGTTGAATAATTCAGACGAGCATCGTGTGCCCTGATTTAGACGTGGGACATGAACAGTGGTTGGCGAGTGAATTTGGAGGCTATGGTGATAACTCCTTGCCGAGCTGTGATCAACTTGGGGCTTTGGTATGAATAGAGGATTTATTTTTCAAAATGTAAGGAATAATACTTCAAAATAACATACAATAAAATAAATGAGAAAAATTTGGCAAAACAAAAACATTAAGATAACGTCACTTACAAGGCCGGACAAAAACGCTTAGTACAGTGAAATTATTGACTCCTGGACCCAAGATAGCAATACTAACAAGATATCTGGACATGTGCTCAGCAATATTAATGCATGTTGCCCAATTGTAAAACTATTAGCTTCATAACCTTATTTAAACTTTTATGTTATATTTTTCTATGGAATGATTGGATATTTTTCTACGTTTTGATAGTTTTAATAACATTTCCTTGAATTGTTTTCTAGAGATGGTTAAATTTGACATATATTGTACTTTGCTTCCAAATTAGCCTCATTGGCTCACCCAGTGACCAAAATAATTCAAGTTTAGAATATTCCTATATAAACTTTGAATTTAAAATAATTCTACAACAACTTTGAGTTTGCAGTATGTCTACATCAACTTTGAGTTTACAGTATTCGAACATAAGCTTTGACTTTGTAATCTTTCTGCTTAAAACCTATTTATGCCGATAAATTGCCAGCCAAAACGCTCTGACTACCGGGCCAGCGAGAGTCTGGCTCAGAAGTTGTAGTGCATGACACAATCTCGTCCTTAACGGAGATCATGGAAACCACTTTGTCTTGAGGTTAACAACGCGGCTGCTGATCTCAGCGGAAGGACCACTCCTTAAATCACCCACATGCTGCCCCACTCCCAACGCTTGTATAAAACTGGTAAAAAGTTACTCAACGAGATACTTGATCATATAATCCGCCAGTTTCAACCAATTATTGAGCCATGTTCTGCTAATCAGGGTCATTATCTAACCTTTCAATCTGTTTTCAAATTTCACCATTTCAACAGTATCTTCCGTTTAGACGACATTGGTGTCCGCTGAATTTGTGCGCTGAATTTTTCATTCCATGTCAAAAATCAGTGAAATTTATCATTTCCTGCTCAATTCTAACTAATGTGCCTGAAGTTTTAAGTTCTGTGTTCATCTGCTTTATTGGGTTATTCTGTCGAACGATAACCTTACACTAAGTCACCTCAAGGTAACTTGCAACTCCATTTCCAAGTTTAAGCTTTGCACAACTAGAGATATAATTGCACATCACCTTCTCTCAAATTACCAATTACAAGTTAGCACAGACTTATGGTTTAGTACAAGTCGTTGGGTTACAGATAAGCACATGTGCGGGCTGCAGTGAGAAAGATGCACCCAACGCTGGTCAAGTGCTGCCTGCGGGTGTGCTGGCCTGGGATCAGGACACAGCACGTTGCAGGCACGCGACACTACTAAGCAGACACACAACTCTTAACTCAGCACGCACACGGCACCAAGCACACACTCGCTTAGCAGGCACACTGCTCTTGCTTAGCAGACATGTGGGAGTTGGTTTGCCGGCATAAAGTATGTGCTGAAAATGCACACTGTCTGATAAGCAAACACACAGTAGTGGTATATAGCCGGAACAAAGGGCTTCTGAACAGGTACATTGTATACTTGCTTAGCTGGCAAACGGCACTGTGGTCAGGTTTGGCAGCCACATAGTATTCCATATCAAAATGTACAGGAACCAAATACGACCCGTGTGATATTCTTCAAATCTGCGTTCCTGTTCTTCACTATGCTCTTATTGACACTTAAAATATCTAACAGATCGAAGCGATGTGATAAAGTAAATAGTAGAAATCAGCCAGCACTGACAAAATATAAAAGAAGCTACATTCAAGAACTATCAGTTTCGTTGGCGTTTCATATTCACGTTAATTACATCTCTCATAACTAACTTATTCACAACTGCTTCTTAAACACTCATGTTCAGAACTAATTAAGGTGTAAAGAATTGATCAACCGATGAAGATTAAGAAAGATTCTGCTGTCTTATTACAAGCAAATTACTTCAAGCAGCTGGACGCACACGTTGCTACATGGAAATTATGTATGCCACTCCACTGTTATGTATCCGTGCTATACTTACTTCATAAAGGATCAGAGTATGCTTCGTAATATTTCATCTCAGTAAGTATTCCCACCTCTAACACTATAACATGACATTTAAAACTAATATCTAGTTTGAAATACGCCGCGAAGTGCTAAGAATTCATGCGTTTGTTTGAATTTTCCTCTGAGAGCTATTTTAGACCCACTAATTTTCATTAATGATGCTAATATGAGAAAAATAGGCCGTTGCCCACACCTGTACATAGTAATAGACAGCCTTAAGACGAGTTAGGGTATGCATTAAAGAAAATCTCAATTTACAACTACATTGTAACCTTCAAAATTTCGTTGCCAAGCCCCTTGCCAAGTGCACGCATGCCGCACACGGATGAAGAAGAGCCTCTCAATGTCCTAAATATGGTTGAGGCAAATCATTCACACGGCTGCGCTCACACTATAGGGCACGACTACAACACGCTCTTAGCGGCGGTTACCTCCTTAAGTGACATCGTAAATCTCTGTAGCGCCCTGCATGGGGGTCTAATGTGCCGTCAGATTCCTTGCAGAGATCATGGATCGCATGAACAACATCAAAATTGAATCTCCTTTGTGATTGTTTTTAAAATGAATTATTGTGCATTTTCGACAAAGAGCGCCGAATTTTACCCACTGATAAGGTAGATTCTTTTCTTCTTCACTCGAAAATGGTGTTTCTGTGGCGTCGAGTGTAATTCTTGGAAAAAATGTGTTTTTTGAGACTCTTTTCTTACAATTAGTGGAAAAACACAGCGGTGAATTAAAAAATCAATGAAACATTGAGTGCTATTTTAGCGATGAAAGCTACTACTTATTTTTCACATTAACTCACGAAAACAGATAGTGTATGAAGCAAACAGGCAAAACGTGTACAAGAATCTTGTTATGTTAACAGAAGTAAAGTTTTACTATTTAGAGTCTTTTCTAATATTAAGTGTAAAACGAAGCTCCCTAAATGATTGTGTAGGTATTTGCAACCACACAATTATTCAGCTTTGATGAAATTACTCCGGTGCATTCAAGCCCAGTTCCAATTTGTCCAATTGAAAAGCTCTATGTACTACAATTTGTTCAACGACGTACCAAATAACTGCTTTCGCGAACTATGAAGAGTGCAAATGATTTTCTTCATTCAGAATTAAGACATTATTTTTAGGGGAAAGGAATGACCGAAAAAATGTTTCCAACAGGGTGGTATCTACCCATTTTTTAACCTAAAATAAAGAAGAAAACTGACACCACAAGATAAATGCTACCTTCTCCAAATCCTTGAATGGCTCATACTACTGTGTTATTTTATTTTTTCTTACAATAGACTGCAATACCATGTGCGCCACCCGTTTGATATTATGATGAAAAATAGACATGGGACTTGAATCAACGTAGCCGTAGAAAGACGCTCTACTTTAGCGAGTCGAATGTAGTTCAGTTGAATTACAAAATTACAAGAGCAGTTTCTTCAATTTTGTCCCTGAAAATACTGCAACCCGAAAGTCGTTTGCGAATATCTTATAAAATAATTGAAAACTAATTTGGAAACCAATTTTGTACTATGTCCCTGGTTATAGAGTATTAGTTTTATCCTACATGATGTAAAAGAGAAGCTGTGCTTGAAAATTATACCAATGCTATCGATATAATACGTCTATTCTTTTTCTAAAAAAATAAAGCGTTCAAGCTCTAAAATGTTTGGAAATATGAATGTACTGCGTATTGCTCCGATATTTATTCAATTTTACATGAGACATTTTCATGTATTTATCAATGTGATCTTCTCGCTCAAATTTCATAACACACAACTTAGACTTTGGTCG